>CAMXCT020003312.1:518138-545688 GCA_947184155.2 Cladocopium goreaui
ATGGAAGACCTGGCTGAATCACCCATAGTCAGTTTGGTGTTTAAACCCACATTCAAAAAATTTGGTTGAATGTTATGGCAGATATTCAAACCATGATATTTCAATGTGGGAATTTAGCCATTCCCAAAAAACTAAGGTTTTTTTTCTTGTGATTTTGACTGGTTGCAGTTTCCCATTCAAAAAACCCACGGGTTTGACACGGCTCAAGCGGCTATGTATGCTACTGCTCCAACATCTTTCAAGCAACCTCAGAAGCCGCCACAAATTTCTGCCAGAGGTGACCTATTTATGGCTATAACTACGGTGAGCTAAACCCTGTAAGTTGGGAGAGAGAGATATATACATACATATATAAATATGGCCCCCTATAATTAGGGTTCTTTTTCAAAACTTGGATTGCTGCATGAATGTTGCCCAGAAACATGTCTTGCTTTCTTAGAACAACACGTTCTTTTTCAATATAGCAGGGTTTATCAACACATATATGTTCCCATATGCATTAGTTATGGTAACCTTTTGAGACGTGCAGGGGAATGATCACCCTCTATGACCTAATACCGACATGCATATAGAACTTATAGAACACAAATTACATACATACATTACATCACATTCCATTGCTCAATCCAATTGAGCAAAGCACTCTCAACCATCTCTGCCTGGAAGTTTATGGCGACAGTTGGCATTGGACTTTCCATATCTTATACATCTCATTTCCAGACAACTACCAGTACGCAACGCACTATTTGAAGGTTTTCGGTGCACCCACTTTGCCGGAGCCATACGCAACCCGTGCGGATTGACACGGCACTGATTAGCCCAGAAATTGACACATGGTTAACAATAGCTGACATTCTCAGATTGGAATCTATGTCAATGTGGGTAAAACAACGTCATTTTTACCACCCATGACTTCCTGGAAATGGTGTTTACCCCCACCGACATAAAAATGGATGGCACTTGGGGATGGTGGCTGGTGGTTTATGGCATGATTTTACCTACATTAACTATGTTGATTGATGAAAAACCATACCAGTAGTTTGCGAACTGGAAAATCCCCATGTTTTTCATGGGTAAATCAACGATTTCAATGGGACATCACCATGTTGAATGGGTAAATCACCATGTTTAATGGGAAAATCACGATGTTTAATGGGAAAATCACCTATTTTTTTTGAGTCACACTCAAGTTGAGCATTCCAAGCCGCCGGGAACACGCTTAATAACGGACGCCAGGGGATGAAATCACAGGGACAACCCTCATTCCAGGGTTTTCTCGAAAGTTTCTCTGAACAAAGTGATGCTGTGATGTTGTTGTTGATGATGATGGTGATGGTGGTTGAAGGTTGATGGTGATGATGTTGATGATGATGTTGTTGTTGATGATGAGTATGATGATGAGTATGATGAGGATGCTGATTTTACACGAACAGCTTCTAGAGACGGATGCTTTTACTCAAAGGCTTTTACTCAAAGGCTTTTATACACTGATTCTTTTACACACAGGTGCCTGTACACACGAAAACTTTTAGACACAGGTGCCTTGACACATGTAAAGCTTTTGTACACAGATGTCTTTACGTGCAGAAGCTTGTACACCTCTTATAGACAGATGCTTCTACACAGATGCTTTTACGCATACGTGCCTCTACATACGAAGCGCCTTTACATAGAGAACACTGTTACACAAAGAAGAGCTTTACACACACAGAAGCTCTTACATGCAGATGCTGCACAAAAATCGGATACTACAGAAAAATCGCAATTCTATATCAGTTTTTGACGCGCGGCAGGCTTTTTGTGCGGAAGGGTTCTTACAATACAAGTTTGGCGCAAGGAGCTAATTTCACCTGTTGTTGAAGATCGAGTGCGAGACGGGTGCGTCTATTGCCTAAGAGTAGTTTAAAAGACTTGAGGGTGTTTTCAGGACCTACACACCTGCATCTATACAAATGCCTATGTGTATGTACAGTTGTAGGTGTCCTTTACAGCTGCATCTACACATCTGCAAATATAAAACTGTAGGTGTCTTTTACAACTGCATGTGCACACCTGTATTTATAAAGTTGTCTATATGTTTTTCACGAAGTTGTAGAGATGTTGTTAATTATATTGTGATAATAATGTGATGACAATGTAGACATTGTAGATATGTTGATGATGATGATGTTGATGATGAGGATGAGGATGATATATGTTCAAAACCGCTGTTTGGAAGGAACCCTTCGCAGGTGCTTTCGGGAGATCCCAACTTTCAGCGATTGAAAGTGGGCGAAGAGTCATGGCATGTCATGGTTTCCCTTAGATACCCCACTCAAGAGCGGTTACTAATCTCACACAATGCCAATCCTGGATCAATCAACTCTGCGATTGATTGAAATTTCTCAGCCCCCAAGTAGTGATGGTATCTATGGGGTAAGCCTCCCAATTAAACCACCAGCCTACGGCCAGACATCAATCCATTAAGGCTTACCGTTGATCATTCGCCAGTTGCTCCGATTTGATCATAGTGAAAAACCATAGTTTTTGATATAGAATGGACTATAGAATGGACTATAGGTTGGACTATGAATAGCCTATGCAAAACATATATAGAATATAGAATGATATAGAATGATATAGAATGATATAGAATGATATAGAATGATATAGAATGATATAGAATGTTTAATCCCATGCAACAAAAAAAACCTATAAATAGCCCAATAGGTGGTGGGTAAACTTATCCATTGGGGATTGTCAGTTCCGAGTAAAACAAAAAATCCTGGAGAGATTTAATCTGGGAGCACATCACTGACATCTGAGCAAACACTGCCACCATAGTCATGGCCATAGTTACCAATTATAGTGTATTTCAAATAAAATGGAATATGAAATCTTGAATATATGTGTATATGTATATATACATATGTATATATATATACATATATATATATATGTATACATATGTATATATATATGTATATGTGAGTTATGACCACCCATGTCAATCTGGAATATCCGGACGGTTGTTGGACCTACAAATCAGGCTCATTCACCATGTCTGGGGCCACGCACCGCGAGTGCACGAGCACTGCAAAGCGCCTGATCCAGGAAAACACCAGATCCTGTAGCAACCCTTAGTGATGGTTAAACAGAGATGAACTATTTTTATGTTAGTTAGTAGATCATCTAACCATAGTTAAACATAGATGTAGATCTACCATTATTATGTTATTAGTGATGGGTATTCATAATTCTAACCATAATAATGGTAGATACTATAGGAAACTAATAGATCTAAACAGGAGTGAAACTAATAATGAACAGTGGCAAAGATCTATCAGTTTCACTCCTTACTCATGGATTATCATCCAAAAAACAGATTGGGTAGTACAACCCAATCTGTAAAAATATATATATATATATCAAGCAACGTCAAGATTTTAGAAGCTGCTCACATGAACATGATGCATATGGGTATTGAACCAACAAGCAGTGATGTAACCAACCAAAAGACGGTTGGTTTAACCATTAAAAAAGTAAGATGCAAAAAAGAACAACTTGAATGCAACTAAGATATACTAAAACTGCAAAAATAGTGGTGAATTGACCCTGTTCCATCTGGGCTTGCTACGATTAAGGCATCGAATGGTTTAATTGGGGATCCTCCATGTCCCCATGCTTCAAGTCACATTCTATTGGTGGAAGCCGGCCATAGCTTTGACAATCCCAAAAGCCCAAGTTTTCGGCTTCTGTGCACTCTCTGGTCAAACATAGCGGAAAAATCCCCCTCATTTCTACATGAATTTTCCATTAAAAGCTTCATATGGTGGCTTTTCCCAGCCGTGTTTCGTCGGTTTCCTTGGAAGTTGCAGTGGCTATGTGGCTATGACTTGGAGCCTTGGAGCATCGCACCGTTTTCACACAAAACCATTCATTCATATCAAGTTGGTTATATATATTATATATATAATATATATATATCTACCCCATAATATGTATTACAAAATATTTTATAAATCTAGTCATGAGCCCAGGCATAACTATCCCATGAAAGATTCACAGCACATGAACATATTCCGTAAAATCTCCCATTGACTAATGGGTTGGATCCACAGTCGTCACCATAGCTTTCAATACCAAAATCATCAAAATTTTGGATAACTGGGTGTCCCCATCACTTAGGAAATCCCCCAAATATTTTTCAGTTTTCTCAAGGACCTGACCAATTCTCACCTCGGGCGCTGCAGAGCTGAAGCCCTTTTTCGGCGAACCAGGCAACGGAGGGTTTTCGACGAGCGAAGCTCGCTCCGCCCTGACCGATCCAGGCAACGGCATGTCACTTGGAAACCATGGGAATATCATGGAGATATCATGGGGATATTTCTGGGTTGACTATGGTTTATGGCAAGCATTCCTAATGCTTAGCTAAGTTGGTGCAGGGTTAACTAGAGGCACCACCTTCTAGGGGTTTCACTTGGAGACAGGGGTAAACAATGGGAATACAATGTGATAGCCAGTTTGATATGAAATATAGGGATGCCGGTGGATTTGCTCAATGGTCAACGGGAATTTGAATGGGAACATGCAGGGAAAATTATGATTGTGGGAAAATATTGCGGACATATCGGAAACGCATGGGTAACATGACGACGATCTATTGGATTTTAGAGCTGACGCTCATCGTCGGCGATCCACAACCGGTGGTGGCAGTATAGCATGATACATCAGATTTCTGCACCCAACATGTCCCACCATGTTTTTTTTTTCGGCATATCTTGATATAGGATGTAACAGCCTCAAAGGTGACCAATTTTTGGCAGCTTCCCCAGGACACCTTGAGAGTTGGGGATGGAAAAAACAGCGGGCTGTTGGTGAAACATGCCACATGTTTCTAGAAACACTCATGTAGACCAGGTATCCAATTATACTCCAATTATTTTCTAATTTATTGTTGGCATATCCCGGGCAGCATGACCTGTTAAAACCTCTGAATCTGCCATTTGTCTTTTAATCATCCATGAAATCCGGTGAATTACTGAATTACGCCATCTCCAAAAAGACAGAACCGTGTTTCCAGGATGTTAGATGATCTTTTTACCTCATTCCAGGTTTCCCACTTTTCCTAATTCATTCGAATTTGGGCTTACTACATACATATATATATATATGTCATCTATCTATCTATCTATCTATATATATATGTCATCTATCTATCTATCTATATATATATGTCATCTATCTATCTATATATACATATATGTCATCTATCTATCTATATATATATATGTCATCTATCTATCTGTCTATCTATATATATTATGTTATATATATATTTATGTTATATATATAATGTTATATATATATTTATCTATATGTATATCTATGGAATATCTTCAGTTAGATTTGCACATGGATATCTTGGGGTTGCCATCCACCATTCCCCAGCAGATTTCCCATCGCCTGGACACAGCCTGATGGCTCCGGCGTGTCCGGGACGCTGCCGTTGAGCCGGTGGCACGCAACGTCTGGGTTTTTTAGATCCAAATAGAGGCAGGTTAGGAACGGAAGCCTGGAACATATGGGAAAATATGATCTATATATAAAATATATATAACATATATATATATTATAATATAACATATATATTATCCTGGAAACACTTTTTCTATCTTTTTGAGGGTATAACATGTGAATAAATGTGAGGTCCACCATGTTATTTATGTTATACCCTCCGGTGTCGTCAAACATGGGCTTCCATCCCTGCGAAAATGATCGAACAGATTTGGTAGGATTTCCCAGCCGTCCCCAGTTCTCCTCTGGAAAAAACCTTCACAAAAAACGAACTGGAAAGATCCACCATAGATCCACCATGCTATATAGCTGGGTAAATCAACGACATTTCTAGAGGGGCAATTTTCAAGTTCGCAAACGGTCAACGTTTGCCGGAGGATATCATGGCTGGAAAATCCACCGGGTTGATCTGAACCAGTTGGGCCCTCGGGTGTCCAACGTGGCTAGCCAACAAAAACACAAAACCAGATATCACCGTTGGTGAAGTATACATCCGATGATATTTCCATCATATACCCGTAATATACCAACAACATATCCCCATAATATTCCCTCTATATATCCCAACTATTGTATCCCGATATACATTCTTGATTCCCCATGGTTGAGGGATCTCTCTCTCTCTCTATCTCTCTTTTTTCTCCATCTCTAATCGCTGCGCGTGGCATCATCTTCGTCGCGCTCGCGGTGGTCGTAAAAAAAATCACAAAACATCACCTCGTGTCAATATTATGGGAATAGTATAGGGATATAAGTTGTAAGTATATATTCAACTTGATATGGCTCAACAGGAGTTTCCGAAGCTCAATTTAAGTCTTGCTTTCGTAGAGCTTGAGATCATCCATCAAACATCTCGAGTTCGTCAGCAAAATGACCCTGTGACAATAAATAAAACAAAAAAACAACCTGGAGAAACTAGTTACCCTCTACTTGGCAGTGTTCCAGTTACAGGTAAATATATAATTATATAATCGTAGTTACAGGGGTTATATCCTAACTTATGAGGGGTTTACAACTATGGTGATAGTCATTTGTAACCTCAACCATCAAATGGAGAATTACTCACCAAACACAGAAATATACCCTCTGGTAATTTAACATAGCTATGGAAAATGGCCATTTATAGTGGATTTGCCCATTGAAAATTGTGATTTTCCATAGTTATGTAAACGATTACCAGAGGGTAATGGACTATTCAACCAAGGAACGTGTAAAGCACGGTAAATCATGGTAAATGCACCAACCCCTTTGCAAAAAAACACACGGTTTTTGGGCTCATCCGCTCATAGCTTCACTGCAGCATCCAAATCTCAGTGCCGACCACCGCAAATTCCGAGCATCGTGTTGGGACCTGCCTTTGGTGCCTTTGTTGATAATTGGTTGGTGGTTTCAACCTAGCATTGTGGTTAATATACTGTTCATGATGGTTAATATTAATGGTTATTATATGGTTAATGATGGCTAATCATAATCTGGTTGGTGGTTGGCGGGAATTGCCATGCTTTTTCCCAGTGGATGGTTGGATATCCCCATGCTTGCGCTCGTAAATTCACATTCTTCGATTTCTCCCTACGACGTAGGGTGCCCCAAAGTCCAGTAGATTTATCATCATGTTCCATATGATTCTTTGCCGAAAAAACCATCATGTTTCTCACGAAAATTCCCTGATGGAATTTCATCAGGTTTGCACTTGGATGTCCCACGAATCGGATGCTTGATCATCCATATACCCACTGGTAAACGTTTACGGTTTGCCAGCTGGAAAATCACAATCTTTAGCAGGTAAATCAACGAACTAAATGGACCATTTTCAATAGCAAACTGTTAAATTACCAGAGGGTATAAGTATAGCTATAGATATATTATATAATCTATCTGCGGGATCATAGATCATATAAGATTTATATAGTAAGTAGATGTAAGTAGTGTATCATCCATATATCGCCTACATTTCATTCCACCCAGTGAGGATATTTTCATGAATCTAACTGGTCCTGGGCCTGGAGACGTGTCCCAGATGCCATGACTGGTGAGACAGAGTGCAATCCTGCTGCGGCCGGCGATGCAAATGGAGATTTCATGTTTTTGTTTTAGTTCGAGGACAATATGGGATATATGGGTGAAAAAATATGCGATATATGGGATATATCGTCTATAAATCTATGGATATACTGTGATATACCCCCAGACAAAATTGGGGTTTTGCAGGTTTCCGTTTTGGAAAATGAGGCGACACACAGTCATCATCCAGTCGGAAAATGGTGAAAAATCATCGAAACCGGTCAATAATTGGTTCATCAGATTCAGCGAACGATTCACTTGCAGAAGCTTTGGATTAACAATGAGAGAGATGAAAGGCATATATATATATATATTAGTTATGTATATATATGTATGTGTGTACATGTATATTGTTGTGTATATATATATATTATGTATATATATACGCACATTATATGATATATATATGTACATAAATAGCTACGACACCAGATTTCCAAGGTTTCGGTCAAAACACCTAAATTGGCAAGAATAGGTACTTCATGGTACTTCCTACTGTCCGATCCATTTTTTCCAACTCCGCAAGCTGCGGGCCGCGTGCTGAACTGCCGAAGCATCAGCACCGCCAGGAGGGACGACCATCCGATTTTTGAACCAGGATACCCAGGAGACCAAGATGTTGAGCCATGAATTTTCGACCTTTGTTTTGCTTCTCTGGGTCGAAGATAAAACATACCAGGAAACCATTGAACCAATAGTAACTAATTGTGGGAGTGGTTCCATTGTAAGCCTAGAGATCTATGGATCTATTGCGGGGTAGTCTCAGGCTTTCTTCATCTCTCACCTCGAATAAAGGATACAACCAGGTGTGACCCGAACAAAAACTGGGGAGTACCGAATCATCTTGATTCATCCGCCTATTGAATAAACTTGGGTAAGAAATCTGGTACTTCTCAAAATTTTCAGCCCCTAACTTTTTGGATCCGCAACTTCGTGAATCAAACTTCTACTGCACAGTGACCCTTCTCCCAAAGAAATGTGGTCCGGTGTCCGCCAAACGTGGCTGGCAACGGACAATCCACCAGCAATAGTTCAATGATTTTCCCAGCAAAGGAAACTTCCATTTTCACAGTGGGATTGGGGATGTTCCAACGTTTGATGATACCGGAGGTTAAATCCTCCGTGGTGCATGTCTCATCTTTGGTTCACAACTCCACCCCGAGTCACAACCCTGCACTGTCGTCAAAACATCAAAATTGGTGGTAGTTACGGATGTTCCGCGAAATGATCAAATTCCATAGGTTTCCAATAGCTTTTGATCATTCTTGATCCATAGCCATGTTACCATAGCTTTTCCAGTAGATAACCCAAGGAAATGGAGCCTAGCCACTGGATGAAGATGTAAACCGCCAAAAAATCACAGTCATTTCGTGGGGATTCAACCAACATATTCATGATATTTGGGCAAGAAAGCGCTGAACATGAGGATAAATGCTTGAGCTTTTTCAGAAGGCACAGCTCGTGGTCGATCTTAGTTGGGATATATCCCCACCTTGCAAGATTTTTTTCAGCCAGTTCCCCAAATCTGGGTTTAATTTCACGCAAAGTGAGGATCCGTGGGTACCCTCTGGTAAACTAACAGTTTGCTATTGAAAATGGCCCAGTCGAAATAGTTGATTTTCCCATTAACCATGGTGGATCTTTCCAGTTCGTTTTTTGTTTACGTTTACCAGAGGTTAACTACCATTATACCACTATAATCCCATTATATTCCATTATACCACTATTTTATCCCAGTTTACCAGGCCGGGTAACTACCATATTACAACAAAGCCTCACCATATCCTCCAACTCCGGCGACGCCAGATGCTTCCATTGCGTGACGACACCGGTGACACCGATGTCGTCGGCGAGTGAAACGCTGCGCCTTTCGCGGCCAGGTCTGATGTGACGCGGTGCTAAACTCAGTGACATATCAGTTGGACTGTCACAGGGGTAGAGATTTTGAATGGTTTTCCTGAAGAAAAAAGTGAAGGCTTCTAAAATCAGATTTTTGCAGTTTGATGGCAGATTTTTTCCAGTACATCCAGCAATGGAGCAGTTGAGTTCCTCACATCAACCCTCCGCGGTGCAGAACGTGTGTGGTCGAAAGCTTCAGAACCAAGCAGCCAGAAACCCACACACCTCCATGAAAAATTGGGCCATATCAACCAAAACTGTAGAGCTTCAGGGAGGTCACAAAATATATGGCTTTGTGCGGACATTTACGAGAAATCCCTCAATTTTAATTCCATGCAATGGGTTGAACACCATGATCTTCCTTGCTTCCAACTGCCATTCTGGCCAGACCACACAGAAAATCCATCTGGCCAAATTTGTGCCGCCACCAGTGGTGCGTTTGCGGCGTTAGAATATCAACAAATCACCTCACAACTTCCAAAATGAAGCCGATGATGACTTGATAAAACAACCAATTGGATCAATTTCTCAAAATCGATTTGGATAAGAAAAACTTGGCCAAACGTCAATGGACGCCTGTCCGAATTCCTTGGTCTTACGCTTTACTGTGCTGGTCCTGGACTCAGCACAGACGATGCTGGTCATCGCCACGCGATCAGCTGCGACGATACCAGGCTGGACCAGTGCCATCAATGTCTGGAAAAAATCGAGGGTCGGTCTCGTATACCATTTATATCCGTTTATCATCACTTACCATGGGGGGTTATCAGGTTTCTATTAGGAAAAGGACTGTGCCATCATCCATGGGTTTTGGGGGGGGTTCCAAAGATGATGAGTCCCGTCCCAAGCAATTCTTGGAGATAAGGGATGGGCAATGGCTATGGCCGAACAACCATTTCCCCACATCAATCAAAAAAATGATCCGGCTTTTATATCTAAGAACCTTAAGAACAAGAAAAATACACTCTACTAATTTGAGATAGCTATTGAACATGGCCATTTATAGTTGATTTAGCTACTAAAAAGGGTGATTTTCAACAGCCATGTAAACGTTTACCAGAGGGTATCTGATAGGGAATCTCCTGTGGGCCATATGCAGTGTGAAATTAATCCCTCTATCATTCCATTTAATCCTGGTTGGTTAACGACATGGAATCCCGTTCTTGGATGATTCATCATCCATCATCCCCAATATTTTTCAAGGGTAGATGTTCATCCCCGAACCAAACATCAACCAAAATCCATATGGGTATGGGTCAAAATTAGGTACCCCAATAATTGAATGGTTAATACTAAACTATACTAACATCTGTGGTCCCCTAGGTCTTCCATTTTGACCCACATCCATATGTCACAAACCTCACTGCTGTCTTTCAAACAACTGGTCCAGCATGGTCACCTCCATCCATCGTCTTACCAGAACCATTTGGAGGTCTCCTTCCTCGATGACGTGCGCTGCCTGCGATGTCGTCCGGTGATCGTCCCATCACTATGGTTTTTTTTGGAGTTTTTTTTGGGGTTTCCAGAATCATGTTATCGGGATTCCCAGTTATATATCTATATAAACCATATATATATATAACTGGGGATATAGTTATATGGGCCACGGTCAATATTTGGTATATAGCTCCAAGTCATCAATTTTTGAAGAGTGTATTGTCGTTTTTCAGGTTTTGGTATATAAGCAAATGTTTTTTTTTGAAGAGTGTATTGTCGTTTTCCAAGCCCCAGCTCAATTTCCAAAAAAAAAAGATGTCTCGAATACTACTCTCCATTAACCTCAATTTTGGCTGGAGCTCGTATATGGTAGATCTATGGGGATTTCCATAAATGAGATTTTTATGGGGAATGCCTCGCTGGAAACATGAGAATCACATGGATGAGAACTGGGGGTACACCCCATGGATTGGACATTTGCATTAAAAAACAAAGGTTATTTTGGGGGTTTCCATAAATGGGGTACCCCCCAAATGGATGGCTTCTATGGAAAATCACTGGAAAATCGATGATAACTGGGGGTACCCCCATGACTTAGGAAACCTCCATTTTAATAGCCGATGTGGACCCTGGAAACTCATCTTCCCCCAACTCATTGTGAATCTCATCCACAACCTTAAGATTTCCTTCCAAGATGCGCTGTGAATGGTCCTGATTTTGCATGAATACTATAGGTATAATCACTAAGAAAACGTGAATTTGGAAACATGTTTATCAACTTAGCTATCATTCATCAGATAAATCATCTATCAATCTTAATCTGTTCCACTTAATTTCCTGTGTTTCCACTGGGAACAATTGTTGATCAACAGTTTCCATCAAGAATAGCTACTCAAGTCAATCAATCACACCTTTTCCAGTTAAATCACCATTTCCCGGCATTTTCTATGGCTACCCTAAGGTAAACATACCAAAAAAGTGCAAAAACCCATGGTTTCCCGTTCGGGAAATGATCGACAAGCCACGCGAAGGGTTTGCCGAGCTTTTGTTCCAGCTCCAGTTGCAACTCCTGGACGAAAAAAAACAAAAAGGTTGATCTAAGTGGAGAATCCATGGGGATATTGATGGTTTAAAATATGGTTTATGTCGTTTGATATAGTTTGGGGGGACCATGGGGGACCTATAAATTTTCTTTTTAAAATTTATAAAGTTTCGGGGGGTTTATATATTTAGTTTAGATGTCGGATTCATCCATCTGTGGTTGATTATAAATGTTCTATTTAGGATCTAAAGGGTTTATCATTATCTAAGTGACTATCCATATCACCCCTATGGCCCATATCTAATTGAAGAGACTAGTCACCATAATGATAGGGATAGTGATTTATGTGGTTTAATATGGTTTAGTCACCATAAGCATTAATATGTTTAATATTTATAATATTTTATATGGTTTTCATTCAAATGTACAATAATCATAGGGATAATAATGGGACATCAGGGATAACATGGAACGAATATCACCCTGAGAAGATTCACCCATCGGGTCACGATTGGGTCACGATTGGGTCGGAAATCCTTGGGTCTTTGGGCATCGACACGATGAAAATGGTGGATTTAACTAGGACGATTATGGAAAAGTGAGGATATTGGGAGTGTTTAATATATATTATTGGGAGGTATATTATTAAATTCTATATATTATTAAATGATATACTACAATTATATATTATACAATTATTATATATTATTAAATGATGTGTTTAATATTGGGAGGACACTGGGATAATCAAAGGATATTTTGCTGGTCCCTCCAGTGGCTTCAAACATGGGACCGGAAAATCCAGGTATTGGCCATGGAAGTTTGTGGGAAAATCATCGAACTAGATGGCATCAATCATTCATTCAATCATTGAACTCCCCAAACAAACCAAAAAGTTAGAAACCTACTGGCTTTCGTACATTACTTGGCATATTGCGATTTTTTTTGAGCTCAACACAACTTTTTACAACAGCGTTGTCAGTCAACAAAACACTTGACCCTGGCTCGTTCATCAACCTGGATGATCATCGAGCTTGGCGATGGTGACTATGGCAGCGCCGACAATGCCACCGTTGGTTTCCATAGACGAGACGCACCGAAGCAGGGTGCTCATCTGAGTTGGAGAATGAAGGAATTCCCACTATAGGACAGTTGTATCCCCATGAAATATCTTGATTATAGCCGAATGTTGCACATATTTGTATACATATATACATACATTGTACCATATTCAAATACAATGTATGTATGTATGTATGCATGCATGCGTGCATGTATGCATGCATGTATGTATGTATGCATGCATGCATGCATGTATGCATGCATGCATGTATGTCTGTGTGTGTATGTCTGTGTATGTATATGTCTGTGTGTGTATGTCTGTGTATGTATGTATGGATGCATGCATGCATGTATGTAAGTATGTCTGTGTGTGTATGTCTGTGTATGTATGTGCATGTATGTATGTATGTATGTATGTATGTGTGTGTATGTGTATGTGTATGTGTATGTGTATGTGTATGTGTATGTGTATGTACATGTGCATGTGCATGTGTATGTGTATGTGTATGTGTATGTATGTATGTATGTGTGTGTGTCTGTATGTGTGTATGTGTGTATGTGTGTATGTGTGTATGCGTGCATGTATGGTATGGTATGGTATCGTATAGTACAGTAAAGTACAGTACAGTATAGTATACAGTATAGTAAAGTATATCATAGTATAGTATAGCATAGTATAGTATAGTATAGTATAGTATAGTATATATAAAAATAATAAATAAAATATATATATATATATATATACATGTATCTGGGTAAATATTTCACTAACCTGAATTAAGGCCATTTTGGGATGATTCTCCTTACTAACTATGATTATAGTGAGGTCGCAGTGAGGTCGTTATAATCTACCCATATGTTGCTTTCATCATCGCTCTGCATCGCTCCGCTCTTCCCTATTCATCTCCTCATCATCCACCACAATCTTGAAGTAGGTATACCACCTTTCGGCTGCGCGAGATACCATGGATTCTCTGCAAAAAAATGGTTGGTGGGCCATCAAACATATTATGTGATTCAATGGGATAGAGTCGGATAGAACCTACTTGGGGCGGCCAGAGGTTACTGCTATGGCTAGCATGGTGAACTAAACCCTCGATGTTTGTTGGGATATGGGCCTCCTATAACTATTGTTATATGTCCTTATAACTGGTACTGCACCAACCAATTTTCGGGGGAACCTAAACCAACAAGCATCACGGGGTGGCCAACTCCGTACACAAATTTGGGGGGCATATCCCATTTTGAGGCACGTCATATTGACCTTCAAGCAGATGGGCAAAATGGACAGTCCATCATGATCAGCTTTTCAAGAGGCAAAACAACGCCAACAAACAGCCAAACTGCTTGGGGGTGCAGACCAGATTACCTACTTATGGCTATAACTGGTTGGTGGTTTCAACCCCTCTGAAAAATTTGAAAGTCAGTTGGGATGGTTATTCCCAATATATGGAAAAATAAAAAATGCTCCAAACCACCAATCAGATAACCATGGTGAACTAAAGCTAGAGAGGAATATGGGGTCCTATAACTATGGTCTTCACTATACGAACAGGTCACTGGACAACTCCAAGTGGCAGTTCAAGGAACCAGCGTTTCTTGGCGACTTGCCCATGGATTGTGATCTTCCCAATAATCATCAACCGTAGAATCCCAATCATTGGATAGTATAATCATTGGATAGTGTAATCCCCCAACTAATCATCAACCGGGCAAACAACACGCGAAAAAGTTCTCATTCTCCCACGATTGGTCCCTATATGTCCCTATCAAAGCATATAAAACGATATGCAACTACAATTAAAGCTCCATTAATATCCCTTGATTACCCTCTTGGTAATTTAACATAGCTATTGAAAATGGCCATAGAAATAGTTGATTTTCCCATTAAACATGGTGATTTTCCATAGTTTTTTGTTAACGTTTACCAGAGGGTATTCCATTATACCACTATAATCGCATTATATTCCATTATACCACTATAATCCCAGTTTACCAGAGGGTACCCCAAGGGAATGTGGGATATATCCCAGTGGGATATATTACCCCATGTAAAAACATCATGAGAAAATCCCGGATCGAGGTACCCATGTGACTCCAAGGCACTCATGAGTTTCCCTGCAGTAACGCTCCTGGCTGTGCGATGGCGGCGGGAAATCTCGGGATCCATATCTATATCTATATTTAGTCTATGTCCATGTCCATGATACTGTCGATGTGTATATATATATGTATATGTATATGTATATGTATATGTATATGATGATCTATATCTACATCTATATCTATATCGTCTATATCCATATCTATATATCTAATCTATGTCCATATTATGATTGTATATGTATGATGATCTATATCTATATCTACATCTTTGCGTCCATACCTATCTGTATCTAGATCTATGTCCATATCTGTATTTATGTCTATGTCATGTGTGTAATATAACACGTCCTCTTGATGCTTGGAGCACTTCCTGAATTTTCGCAACGTTCCGACCGCGTTACCTCGATGACATGGTCATCAATCATAGAAAATCATCTGTATTTAGCCATCCAAAATGTGGTTTGAATGGGATTTGACTGGTATATAATAGGAATGTCTTGGAAAGACTAAGAACATATATCCCAAGAAGGAATAGGTAGTGATATCACAAAACCCATGGGATTTTAGAGGGATTTCAATACAGGGGATATACATAGGAAAAAAGCTACTCACTGACTTCAGGGCTTAACGAGTGTCGAACGGATTCCGATTTTTTTGTCCAAAACTGGGGTATATTTAATGGTATCTCCCAAAATTTTGCAGATTTTCCGGGAATATGATGCACCAAGATGTGTAGCCCAGTTTTGGACACCATTGTTTCGAAGATTGCTTTGCCGGGTGTAAGTCGACCAGCTACTTGGAGTACCTGTTACCACCACTGGTTTCCCCATCAAAAAATGACCAAATAATGTGGATAACTTGGGGTCCCACGAAAGCCTCAAGTCCCTGAAATATGTGTGAACCCTCGATCTACCAGATAGTCCATTTACCTTCCCGACCAACTGGCAGTAAGGGATTACTTACCACTTAGTGGATACCCCTCTGGTTCATTAAACCTGAAGGGACACCCGCACCAAATGGCTGGACAAAAACTATCGAACTATTAGAGGATTTTCCAGCAAGCCATGTGACTGATTGCCAGAGAGTAAACCAATTATTATCCTATGATTATCCAATTACTATCTCAAGAATCTTCCTATTAAACGATTGCCCCTGGTAAACTAACAGTTCGACCCTGAAAATCACCAATTCTTTTAGTGGTTTCACTAATCTTCCCCCGAAAAATGCCAGGCTCGAACTGTGAATTTACTGGAGGGTACCCTCTGGTAATGACTAACAGTTCGCTATTGAAAATGGCCATAGAAATAGTTGATTTACCCACTAAAAATGGTGATTTTCTACAGCTATGTTAGTTTACCAGAGGGTATATTCCACTATCGGACTCATTGACGAATTCTCGACACCGGCCGATGCTTCTCTAGTGGCCTCGATGTTTTCCAAGAGCAGTAAGCCTCCGTGGCCAGCGATCATCATGGAAAACCCTGAGTTGGAATGGATTTATGGGCATCTTTTCCATACATCATTTTTTTCCAGATCGATTTTCCTATCTCATTCATTCCGAGCACCTTTTCCATGGTTTATAGGGTGTAAAGGGTTTTTACAAACAAAAACATACTGGGATACAGTGATTATCACCATGACCCAGTATAGGGTTGTCCATTTATACCCCAATTACTTGCAATTTCACAAGGCAAAGTGAGATCTTAAACCACTGGATTCTGGGGTACCTCACCTTTGAACAAGTTCATACTCTGAATAACAAAATCCTGGAACAGTTGGTAGCTGGTAACTATGAAACACGGTGAATAATGCGATTATAAGTTATAATAAGGGGATAAAACATCTACCAACAGGTGCAGGATCTCGCAACCATCCACAATAGCGATCGAAGATGATCTATGAATGAACAACTGCTGCGATGTTCTTCTCAACTACCACTGAGATATTCACGGCGATCTAATCTGGCAATGGGTTTTCCGAGATCTAGACCGACTTCCTGTGAAAGAAATCAAGTTGTCAGCGACGGTTTCAATTCAAACCCCGATTTGTAGAGATGTTCTTAGCAAAAAACACCAATGTAGGTAGAAACATCGACAAAATAGATGTATATAAAAGATGACAAGATTTGATTTTCACGGAAGAAAAAACGTCTACAAAGATCTCTCCGATACGCAGAGCCCAGGCTCTTTCTATCGTGGCCCGAATCAGCAGCACCGTGATAAGCGTGCCTTGTGCCCTCAGCTTCCGGACTAGCACCAAAAGAGCTTTCAGCCGGTTCGCACCAGCCAGAATACCCTGCGCCTTGTCTAAAGCCAAGACAATGGGCACTTGGCTCTTTGCCCATTTCCGGGCTGCTGCCACAACAGGTCGCATGAGGGAACCCTTTGTTGTGTAAGTGCATGCCGCTGCCACAGGATGGAACAAACTTCCTTGGCCCTCGGGTATGTGGCGTAAGCAATCTGAGCATTGGCTGTAATGTTCTTCGCAAGAGGAGACGACCGCGCATAATCCACCAAGGATCGACATTGCGCCACATTCTTCACCTGGGCATACACTTGGACCGGCCCAGTGGGCCCCTCGGCCCAATCGAATCCGTGGGCTGCAATTCCCCAAAGAACGGTTGTCGATTTCCCTTCTCCAGGCGGCGGCGCCACAACGACCTGAGGGAAATCTCTTGTTTGGAAGGGATTCCCCAGTGCCACGTTAGATGATCCGCGGTAATAACCTACAAGGTGGAAACCACCGTGAAATGTTTGTTGCTTTACAAACTTTGGCATATAGTATTGTCAATATGTGGAATACTACAAGCATTCATAGCCATTATCTATAGTTCCATTTACCATAAGCATCCATAATTCTCTATAGTTTAAACTACCACAAACCATCGATTTCCCATTTGCATCCATTATCTACAATTCCATCTACCATAAACCTCCATAATTCTCTATAGCTTTCATCTACCATAAACATCCACGAGTTCTCATATACAACCATTATATCTAGTTCCAGCTACCAAAAACATCCATGATTCTCTATGGTTTCATCTACCATAAACATCCACGATTTCCCATATACAGCCATTATATCTAGTTCCATCTACCATAGACATCCACGATTTCCCATATACAGCCATTATATCTAGTTCCATCTACCATAAACATCCACGATTTCCCATATACAGCCATTATATCTAGTTCCATCTACCGTAAACATCCACGAGTTCCCATATACAGCCATTATATCTAGTTCCATCTGCCACAAACATCCACGATTTACCATATACAACCATTATATCTAGTTCCGGCTACCACAAACATCCACGAGTTCCCATATACAGCCATTATATCTAGTTCCATCTGCCACAAACATCCACGATTTACCATATACAACCATTATATCTAGTTCCGGCTACCACAAACATCCACGAGTTCCCATATACAGCCATTATATCTAGTTCCATCTGCCACAAACATCCACGATTTACCATATACAACCATTATATCTAGTTCCGGCTACCACAAACATCCACGAGTTCCCACATACAGCCATCATATCTAGTTCCATCTACCATAAACATCCACGATTTCCCATATACAGCCATTATATCTAGTTCCATCTACCACAAACATCCACGATTTCCCATATACAGCCATCATATCTAGTTCCATCTACCACAAACATCCACGATTTCCCATATACAGCTATTATATCTAGTTCCATCTACCACAAACATCCACGATTTCCCATATACAGCCATTATATCTAGTTCCATCTGCCATAAACATCCACGATTTAGCATATACAGCCATTATATCTAGTTCCATCTACCATAAACATCTTCAAGTTCCCATATACAGCCATTATATCTAAGTTCCATCTACCATGGCCATAAACATCCAAGATTTCCCAAAAAGGCCAAGAGACTCAACTCAACTGCCGTGATGAAACCGACCTGTAAGGCTGGCGGCAGCGGCGGCCGGGGAGGGATAGAAAGCACCCAAGGTTTGGATATGGATTTCAGAAGGGAAACACACACACACACAACTTGGGATATGTTTCTTTAAATTGGAAAAGGGAGAAAACAGGAAACAACAACTTGGGAGATGGTAGCTAGTGGTAACATAATGAAACACTGCAAACTTAATGGGATTATTTTACAGATTTTGTCAACCAAAACGCTGTAGCTGTAGGCTTCTAGACTGAAGGGTGACTTTGCACCACCATTGCTATACATATGCAAACTGGGCTGTGACTGCAGAGCTGTCACCACCATAATCTGGATCGCCCCAAGTCACAACAGACCCATCTGCCAGGATCGCAGCAAATGCGCCATTGGTTGCTCGAACCTGTTGGACACCTTCCAGCTGATCTTGGACTTCAGAGCTGTCACCACCCGTATCTGGCCAGCCCCAAGTCACAACAGACCCATCTACCAGGATTGCAGCAAAAGCCATTGAAGTTGATTGAGTCTGCTGAACATCTTTGAGCTGATGTTGTACTTCAGAGCTGTTACCGCCATAATGTGGATTGCCCCAAGTCACAATCGACCCATCTGCCAGGATTGCAGCAAATGCATGATTATTTGATTGAATCTTCTGGACACCTTTGAGCTGATCTTGTACTTGAGAGCTGTCACCACCATAATATGGATCACCCCAAGTCACAACCGACCCATCCGCCAGGATCGCAGCAAATGCGCTTGAAGTTGCGTGAATCTGCTGGACATCTTTGAGCTGATCTTGGACTTCAGAGCTGTCACCACCCTTATTTGGGTCGCCCCAAGTCACAACAGGCCCATCCACCAGGATCGCAGCAAAAGCGCATGAGGTTGATTGAATCTGCTGGACTCCTTTGAGCTGATCTTGTACTTGAGAGCTGTCACCACCACGATGTGGATTGCCCCAAGTCACAATCGACCCATCTGCCAGGATTGCAGCAAATGCATGATTATTTGATTGAATCTTCTGGACACCTTTGAGCTGATCTTGTACTTGAGAGCTGTCACCACCCTTATTTGGCTCGCCCCAAGTCACAACCGACCCATGCGCCAGGATCGCAGCAAATGCGCTTGAAGTTGCATGAATCTGCTGGACATCTTTGAGCTGATCTTGGTCTTCAGAGCTGTCACCACCCTTATTTGGCTCGCCCCAAGTCACAACGGAGCCATTTGCAAGGATTGCAGCAAACGCGCTTCCATTTGAGTGAACCTGCTGCACACCTTTGAGCTGATCTTGGACTTCAGAGCTGTCACCACCATAATCTGGATCGCCCCAAGTCACAACCGAGCCATCCGCCAGGATTGCAGCAAATGCAAATCCAGTTGCTTGAACCTGCTGGACACCTTTGAGCCGATCTTGGACTTCGGAGCTGCCACCACCAGAATCTGGAGTGCCCCAAGTCACAACCCGGTCACCTCCAGGGCAAAACAAGGCAAAAGCTTCTCCTGTTGCCGCTAGCTTTGCCTCTACGGCAATAGCTGTCAGATGGTCTCCATCTTCAAGTCCAGTAGCTTGTAGAGACACTGCAGGATCCACCACGCTATGGTCTGCAGCCACAAGCCTCAAGAAACCACGTTGAAACGATTTCTGTGCCAAAACCCTCAAGTCCCCTACTTTGGAGGACTGTGGAAGCGAAAATGTCTCACTTTGCCCGCTTGGCAAAGCGACAGTGAATTGAAACATGTGTTGACAAAAAACTGTACCAGTCTCTCCGATTGATTTTGAACCAAACTGCGCCACTTTTTGAGGGTTCAGGCGAGCTCCAAGACAAACTGTGCGATGCATTGGCATTCTAGACCCTTTGCTGGAATGGCGAAGAATAGTCCCAAGGCCATCACAAACAGACCCTACAATCCCGACTACGGCCAGTTGCAACTGCAGTCTTTTTTCGATCGTAGCGCTCCCCTCATCTTATGACTGTCACTTGAGCAAACCAATCTTTCGGTGGCTTTTATCAAAGACACAGAGGCTGTGATGTACTTCACCAGTCATGGCATGCCCATAGATGGAGGTTCCCTATTGGCTTTCTGTACCCCAAATATTTCCCTAGCTCCAAATCATGCTTCATTTCAAGATCATTTGCAAAACCCATTAACGAGTTTGATATGGTTATGGGCCAAAACCCTGGTACCCACACGGTACCCTAAGTCAAAGCTGGTAAAGCTGGATGCTTATTTCCCTATGGTAATTTCATAGCTAAGTTGACCCATCCCCATATCCGCCGACCCCGCCTGATGCAAGGGGGAGCGTGTCAAGGATTACAGGTTTCTGTTTGTGCAACAACAACAACAGCAACAACAACAACAACGACAACAACAACAACAACAACGAGAACAACAAGAACAACAAGAACAATAAGAACAATAAAACAACAAGAACGACAAAAACAACAAGACAACAAGACAACAAGACAACAAGATCACAAGAACAACAAGAACAACAAAAACATCAAGAACACAAGAACAACAAGAACAAGAACAAGAACAATAAGAACAAGAACAACAAACAACATACAACAAACAAGAAACAAGAAACAGCAAACAACAAACAACCAACAACCAACAACCAACAACCACAACCACAACCACAACCACAACAACAACAACAACAACAACAACAAACAGTAGCAGCAGCACCAGTAGCAGCTGAACAGCAAACAGCAAATATACCTGTCCCGGTATTCTACAGTTTCAGAAGCAACGTTAGGACCCCTTTTCGTCCTTTTCTGAGACATTGCGGCCTTCACCGTCCTGGTGTTTCAGCGTTTCGCATGCCGCAAAACTGAACTACTTACTAGTACTACTAGTACTACTAGTACTACTAGTACTACTAGTACTACTAGTGCTACTAGTACTACTAGTACTACTAGTACTAGTAGTACTACTAGTACTACTAGTAGTACTACTAGTACTAGTAGTACTAGTAGTACTAGTAGCACTAGTAGTACTAGTAGTACTACTACTACTACTGCTGCTGCTACTGCTACTGCTACTGCTACTCCTACTACTACTACTACTACCACTGCTACCACTGCTACCACTGCTACCACTGCTAGCACTGCTAGCACTGCTAGCACTGCTAGCACTGCTAGCACTGCTAGCACTGCTACTGCTGCTACTGCTGCTACTGCTGCTACTGCTGCTACTGCTGCTACTGCTGCTACTGCTGCTACTGCTGCTACTGCTGCTACTGCTACTACTGCTACTACTGCTACTACTGCTACTACTGCTACTACTGCTACTACTGCTACTACTGCTACTACTGCTACTACTACTACTACTACTACTAATGCTGCTGCTTCTACTACTACTACTACTACTACTAATGCTGCTGCTACTGCTACTACTACTACTACTACTACTACTCCTGCTACTACTACTACTACTACCACTACTACTAATGCTGCTGCTACTGCTACTACTACTACTACTCCTGCTACTACTACTACTACTACTACTACTACTACTACTGCCACTACTGCCACTACTGTCCCATAGCCACAGAAGAGTCGCAAAGTTGCAAGGTTGAAGGTTTCAAAGAACAGAAAGATTTGCAAAGTTGCAAGTTTGAAGGCTTCAATAGTACAAAACATGCCAAAGACAGCTAAGAAATGCAACATATACTAAATATATTTGTAAATATATATACATACATACATAAAAATGCACCGCATACATCAAACATGTATTTATTTTTCTAGGTTTCAGAAGCAACGTTAGGCACTTTTCCCGTGTATAAGGGTAGGAAAGAATATGGGAAAGAGCACGCAAAAGGTAGACAACGGTAATATTGTTGGCAATTGTTAGCAACTATTTTCTTCTTTATCGGCCTCATAGCCACAGAAAGACTCGCCAAGTTGCAACGTTTAAGGCTTCAAAGCTACAAGAAGCGTCAAAGACAGCCAAGAAATGCAAAACACACACAACATATACATAAAATACACCGAATACATGAACTCACCGGGGAACTGCTGACAGGGGGGTCAAGAGGTTTGGTGGGATATATTTCAATATATCTATCAAATAAATGTTATTAAATAACATATATTCATACACACACATATATATATATACATATCAAAAAGGAAGGGGAAGGCCTGAAAGTGCGAAGCACTGATTCAATGCAGGTTACTTAACATTAAATGGAGGTTAGTTATGATCCTTGCCGCAGGCCTTCAGTGGTAACCGAAGGTTATAGGCGCTGCCGCCCCTGCCGACCCACCCCCGGTTCACCCCCATCCCACTCCGCGTCGACTGAAGGACCTGTAATTTACAGTGTATTTTTCTTGCGGTGTTAAAAAAACATCGTTTTTTTTAAACGGTGTTTCGGGCCCTTCGGCGGCAAGGGATTTCATCTTGGCGATGGTACAAAACTTCGGTTTTTACGTGGTTTTGGGCTCCAGGAGGGGGCCCGGGGCGGACAAATTGGCATCTTAAGATTGTTTCAACATAGATTGCCCAAACATGGCCGCAACATAGCTCCCAAGATGGCTCAACATGGGCCAGCATAGGCCCAACATAGGCCAACATAGGGCCAACATGGTGCCAAGATTGCTTGGCCGGCGCCCGGCTGTCAGGCGTAAGCCTTTAAATTTCTACCATATATCCATCATAGATTCCCCAGTTCCCAGGCATAATCCACCATATCTACCATATACCCAGTCCGACGACCATTAATTGAGATGTCCAAAAGCCATCTACCCAAAATCTACCCCATATCTACCTCCACCACCCAAAAAGCCAGTCCGATGACCCAGTCAGATTACCCAATTCCAGGACAGTCGAGACCCATTGATTACCCATAGATGACCATTGAAATTTCCCGTAGACTAGCTATAGATTACCCAGTACCATTGCAAAACCCCAGTCATCTACCCATCTACCCCTGGCCTTGTTGTTGGGTTCTGCCGTCACAGCCAACATCAAGGGCGTTGGAGCTTCCTCAGAGGTGCCCTGCTCCTGTTTTTGGGGGACTGGAGATGACCGAGCAAAAAAACGGCCCAACAGGTGGAAATGATGGATTTCACCAAGAAAAAGGGGATTTAAGCGGAACAAAAATGGTGACTTAACCAGCAGAAATTAGGGATTTAAGCAACAAAAAATGAGCGAAACGAGTGCAGAGATATTGATTATTTTGTTTTTGTCATGTACGAAGGGTCAATTAAGGAATAGGTAAACAATGGCAAGCATCAACAAACATTGGGAGAAACTCAGGAAAAATCACACACACAATGTGATTTTTTAGTGTTATAATGGGATGCAATCAACAAAGACATCAGAAATGAAGGGTCCAAGATTTCTCCCCCGATGAGAGCCCTGTCCAGATGACCAGAGCCACGTCCACGGACGCGAATCTTGCAGCCGGTCTGAAAGTAGATGTCCTGGACGGAAAATCGAGGGTATCTGGGTGACTGACATGGTAAAATGGTGGCATTCCCCCCAGGGAAAGGCAAATTATCCGGGCAAGAGACCCCAAACAGTGTGGGGGGAGTAAAAAAGATAATGTATGATAATGTTGATGATGATGTTAATAATTATTGATGATGATGTTGATGATGATGGTGATGTTGTTGTTGTTGATGATGATGATGATGATGGGGATGAGGATAATGCAGAAGATGGTGCGAGACTGCACAGTCGAAACGCATGTCCACATGCCACAAGAGACATCAGAAGAGCCACTTTACGCGGAAATTTACAGGAACAATGCCGCGGCCCAGATTGAGCCCAGAACGCGGACGAACACTTTGTGCGAGCCTGCGCAGTCGAAATGCATGTCCACATGTCACAAGACACATCAGAAGAGCCACTTTAGACGGAAAATTACAGAAAAAATGCCGCGGCCCAGAATGAGCCCAGAACACTTTGTGCGAGCCTGCGCAAAGGAAAGGCATGTCAAGATTTGACAGGAGCCACTTTAAACTGAAATTTACAGGAGAAATGACGGGGCCCAGAACCGCGGCCGACACTTTGTGCGAGCCTTCGCAGTCCAAATGCATGTCCAGTTTTCACAAGAGCCACTTTATACAGAAATATACAGGAAAAATGCAGTGGCCCAGAATGAGCCCAGAACGCTTAGTGCGAGCCTGCGCAGTCGAAACGCATGTCAAGATTTCACAAGAGCCACTTTATACCGAACTTTACAGAAAAAATGCCGCGGACCAAAACCGCACCCCACACTTTGTGCCAGCCTGCGCAGTTTTTATTGAAATTGACGGGAAAAATGCCAGGGCCCAGAGTGAGCACCGGCCTTTACTCCTAGCATAAGAACCTCTGAGTGTGGACACACTGGGGAACCAAAAGAGGAACCAATGGATCCCATGGGACCACCACCAACTAAGTGGGGAACCCATAAGTGGAACATGGAAAATCCAAAGATGACATCATGATGGGGGTTTGATCATCAAAACATATTGGGATAAAAAATCAGCCCTACACCGCAGAAATCTCTAGACTTGACCAGTTGAAACCAACCCAGTTGCCGTCCCTTACATTGGCAGGATATGATGTATATCCCTCAAGTATCCCTCAAGGGTGAACAGTGAATATATACAGAATTATACAGATACCAGCATCAAAAAAACTGTAATACATACGGGTTTGTGTAAAAAAAATGTACTTCTAAATCCAGTGGATTATGATCATTTTCCCTAGTGAAATAGACATCTAGGAATCTAGGGATGTTGTGTACCTGTACATACACTTGTTTCTTGGGTGATCGTGAACCAGCTGATGATATCTGCATCACCCTGCAGGCTACCATCGCGCAATGTGGATGATGGTGCTCCCTAAGTGAAAAAAAACATCTTAAGATGGATAGCCTCTGGCAATTTAACATAGCGAACTGGAAAAACATCATGTTAATTGGCAAATCAGCAAAATTTTCATATCCATAACTGGAAACTTGTCATGAAGGACTCAAGTTTGAGGTGCGAGCCACTTCTAGTGTGGGCGAAATCAGTGGGCTGACCTCAAAAAAGATGCTGCTGATGCTTATAGCATCTTATAGCAAATAACTGTGAACATCACGGAATAGTTGAATGATGCTTATTTGATATTAACATATTAAAGCATTCTGATGTTTCACGACATTTCTGAGACCGTTTTTACCATGGATCTGGAGCCCACCATGGATCCAGGAGCCCGCCTTGGTGTTCTGCCCGCCCTTGCCGATGATCATCGGCACTTTTTCCGGAGGGAACCTCAAGATGAAGTTACCTCAGCCGGTCGACTTGGTGGCTTGGAGTACACCCTCTGGTAAACGTTTACAAAAGACTATGGAAAATGACCATAGAAATAGTGGATTTTCCCATGGAAAATGGTGGACCTTTCTAGTTCGCAAACGGTAAACGTTTACCAGAGGGTATCTCGAGTCATCCATCGAAAAAAACACAAGGATGATAAGCTTGAATCATCAAGGATGAGAAAAACCAAGATGATTACTCATCATTATGTTCATTGTATCACTCATGATTGAAGCATCAAGAAACCAAGAGATAAAATCAACAAGGATGAGAATAATGGTGATACAATGATCATAATGATAGTGATAGTGATAAGAATAATGATGGCGATCGTCAGAATCTGGGGATAATACTTGATGATAGTCATTACAGTGATCATTAGCCATGATAAATATTATAAACTACAATCAGGGCTGCTCCCATCACCCCAAATACACTAGCACAGTACATTGGATAAATATAGAAGTAACATATGGTAAAATGATTGATTTTCCCCTTGTGCTATTACGTTAAAAAAAGTTGGAGCAACCTTGATAATTATCAACCTTTACACAGTTGGTTTATAGTGATAAGCACCTCTTATCAGATCATTTTAAACATCTAGAACCGTGGCCAGAGACTAGCAGTTTTCTTCTCGTCTACTTCTCAACTAAGCAGAGGAACATGGATATATCTCCTTTTTTTTTGCGGAAGGAAAACCATTGACCCAAATTTGGCTGGTTGGTGGTTGAGCCTACCCCTCCGAAAAATATGAAAGTCAGTTGGGATGATGAAATTCCCAATGTATGGAAAATCATGCAATTCCATGGTTCCAGTCACCACCAATCAGAAAACCGTTGACCCAAATTTCGGAATTTCCCAGGTATTGCCACTTTTGCTGGTCAAATTGGGCCGGGCTTTCAGGGGATAGCCATAAGTGATGACGTGGCCCCACAGTCTACACATGGGAGATGTCCACGGGATGGTGCCCTCCTACTTATAAGTTGGTTTATAAACCCTATTAACTATAGTTACAGCTACCATAAACCATCGAATTCAGCTAGTTATAGGGCAACTTAGCTATCTCATATATATATAGTTATATATAGTTATATATAGTTATATATAGTTATATATAGTTATATCTAGTTATATCTAGTTATATAT
>CAMXCT020003312.1:545788-558020 GCA_947184155.2 Cladocopium goreaui
ATCGAAGGAGGTTTAGAAGTCAAACTTCCGACAATATGGAGAGATGAAAAGCAGGGCAGGGAAGAGGCAGAGAGAAGAGAAAGATTAGAAGAAAGAAGAGTAGAAGAGAAAGAGTAAGAAGACAGAAGATGCAGATGCGCGAAAAGGTAGGAAAGTCGCGAAACACTGCGTTTTTCCAATGATTTGTGGCTCCGGAGGGTCGAAAAGTAGGCTCACTAAAGCGGCGGTGCGGAGCCAGCTGGCCAGAGGAGAGATGAAAAATTGCACGCCGTTGTGGCGCGAAGCACATTTCAAAGTCAAAATGCACAAAACACACCATGGTCGGACCACTTTTGGAAGTTGCGATGCCGAAAAAGTGCACGCCGTTGTGGCGCGAAGCACATTTCGAAGTCAAAATGTACAAAACACACCATTCTCGGACCACTTTTGGAAGTTAAGATGTCGAAAAAGTGCACGCCGTTGTGGCGCGAAGCACATTTCGAAGTGAAAATGTACAAAACACTACATGTTCGCGCCACTTTTGGAGGTTCAGATGTCGAAAAAGTGCACGCCATTGTGGCGCGAAGCACATTTCGAAGTGAACATGTACAAAACACTAGGGGTTCGGACCACTTTTGGAGGTTCAGATGTCGCTTCGCCGCTTCGCTTCACTACACTACACTACGTTACATTACACCACACTCCACTATACTACACTACATTACACTACCCTACACTCCACAACACTACAACTACAACTACACAACTAGACTACACTCCACTACACTCCACTACATTAAATTTCACTACGCTACATTACACTACACTACGCTCCACTGCACTACACTGCATTACACTACACTACACTCCACTACACTACATTACACTACACTACGCTCCACAACACTACAACTGCAACTACACAACTACAATCCACTACACTCCACTACACTAAATTACACTACACTACACTACATTACCCTACACTACACTCCACTACACTACACTACACTCCACTACACTACACTACATTACACTACACTACCTTCCACTACACTTCACTACATTGCACTACACTCCACTACACTACAACTACAACTACGACTACACAACTACACTCCACTGCACGAAATTACACTACACTACGCTACATTACACTACACTACACTACATTCCACTACACTCCACTACACTACATTACATTACACTACACTACAATGCACTGAATGACACTGCACCACAGATAGACAGGTAGACAGATAGACAGATAGACAGATAGACAGATAGACAGATAGACAGATAGACAGATAGACAGATAGACAGATAGACAGATAGAGAGATAGAGAGAATAGAGAGAATAGAGAGATTAGATAGATTAGATAGATTAGATAGATTAGATAGATTAGATAGATTAGATAGATTAGATAGATTAGATAGATTAGATAGATTAGATAGATTAGATAGATTAGATAGATTAGATAGATTAGATAGATTAGATAGATTAGATAGATAGATAGATAGATAGATAGATACATAGAAAATAGATGGGTAGGTAGGTAGATAGCCAGAGAAAGAGAGAGAAAGAGTGAGAGAGATCAAGCACCTTTCAGTCCATCAGTGGCTTCGCTCTGCCATCCCTGATTCACAACAACCAACCTCTCCTATAGGTTTCCTATTTTTGAAACTTCCGCCACCGCCTTGTGCGGTACTACTGGTAGGAATGAATATAGCCCTGATTTACAATGGTCACTTGATGGGATGGTGGCTATGGTGTAAACCCCATTACACCGTGCTGTTGGTTTTAAGGTCGCCTCCTGAATGACTTGCACTACTTTGATGTCAAGGCATTGGGGGCAACGAATCATTTGGTCAAAAGATATGTGGCCCGGATGAGGATTGATTTTGGTCACAGATTCGAGGAGCGTGTTGGGCTTGGAATTGCAAACTTCGCTGTTGGGGCTCATGAACTTAAATTGTGGCGGCTGCTGAGAAGCTTTGGGGATTGTTGTTTTGCCACCCAAAAGTAGTTGAAGATGTTCTAAGCATGTCAAGGCTTCCAAAACATGCCAGACGCACGAAATCGTGCAGATTTCTAACATGTTTTGTCCATCCTGTTGATTTGATATTTTTCCAACTTCTCGTGACTTGGTCTTCTCGTGCCCCAGCACCATTACTTGTTCCTTGCAGCAACGTCAGGCTGGAGCTTGGCAGCCAGTCACTGCTGACAATGTCCCAGCTGCCCGGCACGGCCACACTGCGGTGCTGGACGCCAAGCAGCGGATGTGGGTCTTCGGTGGTTCGAACGGCGCCCCGGAAGATAAAGCAGCACGTTGTGGTGCACATATTTCCAAGGCATATAGGTTAAGTGAACATCCCAATAGAGGCTATTCCTTTTATTTGGATATACCATGCATATACCATGATCCCAATCTTGGTATAATATTAGCATTATAACATAGACCCGGGCAAGCCGGCGGCGGAAGTTTCCCAAACATAAATGACCTATAGTTCAAAGACACCCTGTCCCGACCGTGTCCTTCCCTCGACACTCCACACCTCACACTGCACTCTTCGCACTCCAAACTTCAAACTTCACACTCCACACTTCACACTCCACACTTCTCACTTCTCACTGCTTCCTTCACACTCCAAACCTCAAACTTCACACTTCACACTTCACACTGCACACTTCACACTTCACAGTCCACACTTCACAGTCCACACTTCACACTTCACACTTCACACTTCACAGTCCACACTTCTCACTTCGCACTTCACACTTCACACTTCACACTCCACATTTCACACTTCTCACTTCTCACTGCTTCCTTCACACTCCAAACTTCACACTTCACACTTCACACTTCTCACTTTGCACTTCACACTCCACACTTCACAGTCATCACTTCACACTTCTCACTTCTCACTGCTTCCTTCACACTCCTAACTTCACACTTCTCATTTCGCACTTCACACTCCACACTTCACAGTCCACACTTCACACTTCTCACTGCTTCCTTCCCACTCCAAACTTCACACTCCAAACTTCACACTTCTCACTTCGCACTTCACACTCCACACTTCACTCACACTTCACACTTCACAGTCCACACTTCACACTTCTCACTGCTTCCTTCACACTCCAAACCTCACACTTCACACTTCACACTTCCCGCTGCGCTCTTCGCACTCCACACTTCACAGTCCACACTTCACACTTCTCACTTCACACTTCTCACTTCTCACTGCTTCCTTCACACTCCAAACTTCACAGTCCACACTTCACACTTCTCACTGCTTCCTTCCCACTCCAAACTTCACACTCCAAACTTCACACTTCACACTTCTCACTTCGCACTTCACACTCCCCACTCCACTCACACTTCACACTTCACAGTCCACACTTCACACTTCTCACTGCTTCCTTCACACTCCAAACCTCACACTTCACACTTCACACTTCACGCTGCGCTCTTCGCCCTCCACACTTCACAGTCCACACTTCACACTTCTCACTTCACACTTCTCACTTCTCACTGCTTCCTTCACACTCCAAACTTCACACTTCTCACTTCGCACTTCACACTCCACACTTCACAGTCCACACTTCACACTTCTCACTTCTCACTGCTTCCTTCCCACTCCAAACTTCACACCCCAAACTTCACACTTCTCACTTCGCACTTCACACTCCACACTTCACTCACACTTCACACTTCACAGTCCACACTTCACACTTCTCACTGCTTCCTTCACACTCCAAACCTCACACTTCACACTTCACACTGCGCTCTCCGCACTCCAAACTTAAACTTCACACTCCACACTTCACACTTCTCACTTCCCACTGCTTCCTTCACACTGCACACTTCACACTGCACTCTTCACGCCCCACACTTCACACTGCTCTAAACCTACGTGCAACAAAAAAACACTAGCGCCAAAATGGAGAAAATCTGCTGACAAATCACTGTGGCAGCCGTCATGCAACCACTCCAATACGATTTACGAAGTCGAGCTGCAAAAGACAATAGTATGACAAATGCAGCCACAGCACGAAGCAACCTTGACGCAGCCATTACAATGCGATCTGCAGAGACTGAGTTGCAAAACACAATAGAACTATGCGCAACGGCGTCAGAAATTGTAGCTCCAAAACCGGATCTCGACGCCAGAGCGAAAAAAAGACGATTTTGAAGCACTTTTTAAAAGGATTTTTAGAAGGAAAATCACTAGCGCCAAAATGGAGAAAATCTGCTGACAAATCACTGTCGCAGCCTTCATGCAGCCACTCCAATACGATTTACGAAGTCCAGCTACAAAAGACAATAGTATTACGCATGCAGCCACAGCATGAAGCAACCTTGACACAGCCATTCCAATGCGATCTGCGGAGACTGAGTTGCAAAACACAATAGAACTACGCGCAACGGCGTCGGAAATTGTAGCTCCAAAACCGGATCTCGACGCCAGAGCGAAAAAAAGACGATTTTGAAACACTTTTTAAAGGGATTTTTAGAAGGAAAATCACTAGCGCCAAAATGGAGAAAATCTGCTGACAAATCACTGTGGCAGCCTTCATGCAGCCACTCCAATACGATTTACGAAGTCCAGCTGCAAAAGACAATAGTATTACGTATGCAGCCAAAGCAGGAAGCAACCTTGCAATCCCATTTACAGTGAGGGAACGATCCTAGAGTTGCAAATCACAATGGAATTCCATCGGCAACTCATCCACCAGCACCACTTGCAACCCCATTTACAATGCGGGAACGATCCTACAGTTGCAAATCACAATGGACTTCTGTCGACCGCACATGCACGAAAAACAGTTGAAACCCCATTTACAATGCGGAACCGATCCGACCATGATCCGAACATATCCGAGCATGATCCGACCACACACGAGACCGTCTCGCACCCGTCGCACCGCAGAGGTAGATCATCGACGTTCGGGGACGGACTTTGTATGGAAAAACATAGGGTTTCGTGCATCTGCTATCTCTCAAAAACGCATTTCGTGCGAGACTTCCTCCAAAACTCCATCGGCAACTCATCCACCAGCACCACTTGCAACCCCGTTTACAATGCGGGAACGATCCTACAGTTGCAAATCACAATGGAATTCTGTCGACCACACATGCACGAAAAACAGTTGAAACCCCATTTACAATGCGGAACCGATCCGAGAATGATCCGAGCATGATCCGAGGATGATCCGACCACACACGAGACCGTCTCGCACCCGTCGCACCGCAGAGGTAGATCATCGAGGTTCGGGGACAGACTTTGTATGGAAAAACGTAGGGTTTCGTGCATCTGCTATCTCTCAAAAACGCATTTCGTGCGAGACTTCCTTCAAAACTCCATCGGCAACTCATCCACCAGCACCACTTGCAACCCCATTTACAATGCGGGAACGATCCTACAGGTGCAAATCACAATGGAATTCTGTCGACCACACATGCACGAAAAACAGTTGAAACCCCATTTACAATGCGGAACCGATCCGAGACCAATCCGAGGATGATCCGAGGATGATCCGACCACACACGAGACCGTCTCGCACCCGTCGCACAGCAGAGGTAGATCATCGAAGTTCGTGGACACACTTTGTATGGAAAAACATAGGGTTTCGTGCATCTGCTATCTCTCAAAAACGCATTTCGTGCGAGACTTCCTTCAAAACTCCATCGGCAACTCATCCGGCAGCACCACTTGCAATCCCATTTGCATTGCGGGAACAATCAATGCCCTAACTAACTCTTGCTTTAACTAACCCTTTCCCTGACGAACCTTCGACGAACTCTTTCTTAGACGAACTCTTTCTTTGACTAACTGTTTCTTTGACTAACTGTTTCTTTGACTACCTGTTTCTTCGACGAACTCTTTCTTCGACGAACTCTTTCTTTGACTAACTGTTTCTTTGACTAACTGTTTCTTTGACTACCTGTTTCTTCGACGAACTCTTTCTTCGACGAACTCTTTCTTTCTTTGACTAACTCTTTCTTTGACTAACTCTTTCTTTGACTAACTCTTTCTTTGACTAACTCTTTCTTTGACTAACTCTTTCTTTGACGAACTCTTTCTTTGACTAACTCTTTCTTTGACTAACTCTTTCTTTGACTAACTGTTTCTTTGACGAACTGTTTCTTTGACGAACTCTTTCTTTGACTAACTCTTTCTTTGACTAACTCTTTCTTTGACTAACTGTTTCTTTGACTAACTCTTTCTTTGACTAACTGTTTCTTTGACTAACTCTTTCTTTGACTAACTCTTTCTTTGACTAACTCTTTCCCTGACTAACTATTTCTTTGACTAACTCTTTCTTTGACTAACTCTTTCTTTGACTAACTCTTTCCCTGACTAACTCTTTCTTTGCTAACTCTTTCTGTGACTAACTCTTTCTTTGACTAACTCTTTCCCTCACTAACTCTTTCTTTGACTAACTTTTTCTTTGACTAACTCTTTCTTTGACTAACTCTTTCCCTCACTAACTCTTTCTTTGACTAACTCTTTCCCTCACTAACTCTTTCTTTGACTAACTCTTTCCCTGACTAACTGTTTCCCTCACTAACTCTTTCCCTCACTAACTCTTTCTTTGACTAACTCTTTCCCTGACTAACTGTTTCCCTCACTAACTCTTTCTTTGACTAACTCTTCTTTGACTAACTCTTTCTTTGACTAACTCTTTCCCTCACTAACTCTTTCTTTGACTAACTCTTTCCCTGACTAACTGTTTCTTTCCTAACTCTTTCTTTGACTAACTCTTTCCCTCACTAACTCTTTCTTTGACTAACTCTTTCCCTGACTAACTCTTTCTTTGACTAACTCTTTCTTTGACTAACTCTTTCTTTGACTAACTGTTTCTTTGACTAACTCTTTCTTTGACTAACTCTTTCTTTGACTAACTCTTTCCCTGACATTCTAAAAGTCCGTAACACGGAAGTTTCTCCCACTAAACTTCCTTTGACCATATACCAATGGGATATACCATACATATACCATTTTCCTGTTCAACAGGGGTACAGGGTTTTAACCCAGACTCATATGATGAGGGCATGGAGAAAACACCACGTAACAAACCACAGCTGTGTCCCAAGGTGACTTGAAGTACTGTACATGAATGACCTGTACTACTTGGATGTTGAGGCAGGAAGGTGGGGGAGCCATGTCAGTTGGCTGATCCATCTGGTCCCCCCAAAACACTGTGAAATGGGTATTTCCTATGGTGGTACCCCAAAAGTCAGCTGGTTTCCCTACTAAATCCAACATGAAGGGTACCCAACCATGGAAATCCCCCCAAATCCATCCCCAAAATCCTGGGTTTATGACCACTGCTGGATGGTTTGGCTGCCCTCAGGTCAGGGCTTGGCAGCCAGTGACTGCTGACAGTGCCCCAGCTGCGCGACACAGCCACAGCGCGGTCCTCGACGCGCAGCGGATGTGGGTTTTTGGAGGTCATGTTGGTCAGGGCCCCAGAAGCCAACACAGCTGATGGCTTCACCCACTGTTGGTGGTGATCGTTGAGGTTTTCTCACCGACCTCAACGATTTGCACTACTTTCATGTTGAGGCGAGGTTCTTGGGAAGGTAAAAGGGTGTCCGTGTGCGAATTCAGATATCTTAGTCCGTTATAACTTTCAATAACTTGTGTAGGTTTGACATCAAATAGTTTCAAATGTCATGGCGAGTCATACCATATCTAGAGTAATCCACTGAGTGGTCCACTGGATATGTCCACAGTGGTGACAGCGACAGTGACATGCAGTGACGCAGCAAAGGATCAGTTGTTTCGTTCAGGTGAGAGATTGGTGGTTAAGATCCACACCATTTCCCACATCCATGCAGCTACAATTTTTGCTTCATGGACTCGCCTAGCACCTGATTCTTTTTTGAAGCTTCCATTCCAGAAATTGACTCAAACCCATAGAAAATGCCACCGCCACAGTTTGTTGCCGCCTTTCCACCTTCATTGAATGTTGGTTTGGCATCTAGCCATTTTTGGTAGTAATTGGTATTGACCCATGACCATATATACCATTACATACCATCATTATACATCATACCTTTGATTAACCATCAAACCATTACATATAAATCATATACATTCATATACCATCATTATCCATTAATGGTTACCATGAATGTTATTCATTATCATCTATGATCGAATGTTGTTCGTTTCTGGCAACCTTAAATTCTGTTCATCAGGCGAGTTATTGGCACCCAGTGGCGGCCGCCAACGCATGCATCTGCGAAAACCAGATGATTCGAGGTCGGCTCATGGCTGCAACCGGTCATAACAACAGTATGATTTTAAGCAGTTATGAGAACTCAGATTGGCCAACCAGTGCAATTCCTTTGGGGCTTTGGCATTGCTTCTAGAGCCCACAGAGTGAGTTCTCAAGGTGACTTTGACAGTTGCAACTCTGAGTTTCCAAAGTTGTCCCGATTTCCAGCTTCAAGTGCTTTCACAAGTGCTCTCACGAGTTCTCTCACAAGTGCTCTAACGTGCCGCCATGGTCAAGTCGCTCGTGGCCTTGGCATTTGTCGCTCTCAATTTGGCGATCTGTGCCTTCCTCCAGGGCTGTGGTTCGGAGACCACCGCAGCGGCCCCCGTGGCAGCAGCTACTACCTGCGACATGACCGCGGTGGCAAGCTGTGCGCAGACGGCGAGTACAAGCTCAACGGACCCCTGTCAGATCTCCTCGGCCACAATCGAATGCTATTCCAGCTGCTGCACATATGCTGAAGCGCAAACAGCCCTGGATGCAGCTGTCTCTGCTGCAGCAGCAATTCCGAATTGCAATCTTGTGAGCCCCTGTGCCTGAGCGACCAAGAGTGAGATGCCAGTGAAAGGAGCATGATTTTTCCCGGATGGTTTGCCTGCCTTCTTGCTTTGTAATCAATCGATTTACACACCGTGGATAAATCATTTCACCATTCATGATCATTCATGTATATATATATAGTTTATTATCCCTCTTGCTTTGTTGGCTTCGTTGATTGCTCTTTGATTTTTCTTTCACCGGGCGAGCACCGGGCCACCAAAAGTCAGAGCGCATTAACATGCAGGAACTGAACTGGTGGCGTAATTAATAGCCTAGCTCCCGACCCAGCACCTGAGCCAAAACGGATTGGATGTACAGCCGCCTTGATTGGATGTACTGCGAGCAGAAAGGTTGAAATCTGTGAGGCTGCCAGCGGCTGCCAGGCTGAGTTTGGCATCTTGCGGGTTGTTGTGAAGTGAAGTCAATTTGTCACGTCCTTGACGTGGGCGGCCAGGTGGACGGGCGCCGCGGCGCGGCCAGTGATCAGTCTGAGCAGCCGCTTAGCGATTGTGGTCGCTTGGACTCGAGGTTTGGCACCTTGTGGTACCATTGATTCTGTCGGATTGATCAACGAGTATTTGGATGTATTTGGGGGTTTACTGATGGATTTTTGAGTGAACACGGTCTGTTTTTTGCGGGAGATTCTCATAAAACCTCTCTGCTTTGCAAATCACACAGGCTCCTAACACGGTCATGGCAATTACTTCGCTCTGGCGGGTTGATCCTTTCTTTTTTGGACACAAGCGGAAACTCGAGAAGCGTCAGCAGCGCATGTTTGTATATCAAAAATGGTGATAATGATGATAATGTTTATTGTTATAATGGTTATCATATATAGTTAACATTGTTAATGGTATAATATTAATGGTTCGTTAAATGAATTCTTAATGGCATTACCCTTTTTAATGGTGACTATTCTTAGTATCATTGTGGTTTTTCATTGTTTTTTATTATTTATTATTCATGATTGGTTGATCAATTCACAAAAATATTTACTGATGGTATATCATGAATCCGTCATGGGGGATGGTTCGTAATTCACTATGATTCCATGATTGCTAATCACCATAACATTAAATTATACCGTTTACAAATGTTGATTAATAACCATAACTTAAGGATACTTAAGGTATTTTATATTTTCTGGTTATTTCTCATTGATTTGATTCATGGTTACTATTATTTTGCATTTTTGATAGTCATTATTCTACACCATATGATGGTATATCATCACTATATGACAGATATAATTATATATATATTACTATGTACAGGAATAATATGTATAATTATATCCATACCATATATTACTTCATATACATATTCATCATTATTGTATTATCAGGAATCCATAGATATGATTCGGTTTCTTCATCACTCTCAGTCTTTCAGGTCGCCCTGAGAATGACTTGCACTATTTCGATGTTGAGGCGTCGCCTCCGGCTCCTTGTTTCGCTGGGCTGCTTGGTGCGGCAGTGACCATGGGATGTTTCACACCACCTAACTGTTGTGTTTTTATGGGGAAGAGTTCTTGGAGGGTTTGATCATTGGTTATGGTCAAAAGATGTCAAAAACATATTCATTTTCACCTCCAGTTGTTTTTTGCGGCTGTTTCTAAGTTCCTCCTGTGAAACTTGAGGTTTGTGAGCAGTTCGGCTTTCCACCAACGGTATTTTTCAACTCCAGATTTGTTGGAAGACATTTGCTTTGTTCAGACCAATCATTTCCAGAATTCCGACGTGTGCCAACAAAACCTGTAGTGTCAACATCCACACGCAGTGACTTGGTGCAGACGGAGGAACCATTTTTCAGATCACCGACAGCTGGTCTACAATCTCCTTGTCTGCTGTACACTAGATTAACCCTCAGCGACATCCATTGATCGTTTCTTGCATGTTGATTTGGCCTTTGTTCTGCTAAACATTTTTTTAAGTATAATCAATATGGTTGTATGATGACTAATCGATGGTTCTTGTTATAATCATTTTTTCTGACAATAACCACAGATTGACCATGATATAACCATCATATAACCATCATATAGCATAGATAAGACCAGATAAGATCATCATGGGCTATAAGAATAGCCATGGCTGGCCATGTCATGGTTATAACCTCCAGTTTTTCAGCTTGCCATGCCAGAAATCGCCAGGCCAAGACACGGCACCCGGTGGCGCAGTCGCGGCCCGGATGCATGGTGATTGTATGCTATATGACCTATATGAGCCATGGTCAGTTCACTGGGTAGCCGTTATGAACCATGACATGAAAGATATGAAAGGGGATGGTCATCCAATGGTTAAGGGTGGGATTTATATGGATTTATATGGATTTATAGAATAACCATTATTTTGGGGGTCCCGAGTATGGGTGGGATGACCAGCTCGCCACTATTAGACTATGGGGAGTTTTGACCATGGCACATATTAGGGTATTTCCATCAATGGGGGCTCCCTAATCATCCACCAAAAAGGACGATTTTATGAGGTAAATCAATGGTGGGTACCCCCATTTTAGAATACCCATGTATAATCATGTATATATATATAATTATACATATATATATATTTATTTATTTATTGGGATATACCAGATATATACCATTATCATCCATTATCCCAATGTTGGTATATTATATACATACCATTATATTGTATGGTATACCCACATTGGGATAATACGAATGCTAAATCATTGCCGCCCAGTTCCAAGGTATTAACGGTCGTAGTGACGACAAGAATGAGTTGCGCTACTTCGATGTGGAGGCAATGCTGTCAGCATCGTTTGATGGGCACAATCTCATCATAGTAAGCCTTTATATATCATTGAGCACCCATTCTATATGGGATTTTCATGAATTTACCATAATTCATCACTGGTGTAAAACAACTATTAGTATAAACCACTAGTACACACCAAATAAGGATCCTTATTATATATAAATATAAATAAATATATATATATATATTTTTTGGATCATATCCTTATTATCAACCTTATTTGCACACATATATGTATATATATATATACATATATATATACATTATATAATATATACATTATACATATATACATTATACATATATACATTATATATATATATATATACACACTTTATATATAATACATATAATGTATATATATATAATATAAATACATTATATATGAATATATCTATATTATATATATTGTATAAGGATGGTAAACCAAAAAAAACAACCATCTTACTTTCCAATAGTTCAGGCACAGATCTGGCACCGGGTCGCGGCCGGCAATGCTCCATCCCAACGGAGTGGCCACAGTGCCGTGCTGGACGCCCAGCAGCGGATGTGACATCCGCTGCTGGGCGTCCAGCACGGCACTGTGGGTCTGCGGAGGCAAAACTTACTCCAGCCGCGGCCCCAGAGACAACTGTGGCAC
>CAMXCT020003312.1:558120-563120 GCA_947184155.2 Cladocopium goreaui
CCGACCACACACGAGACCGTCTCGCAACCGTCGCACCGCAGAGGTAGATCATCGAGGTTCGGGGACGGACTTTGTATGGAAAAACATAGGGTTTCGTGCATCTGCTATCTCTCAAAAACGCATTTCGTGCGAGACTTCCTCCAAAACTCCATCGGCAACTCCACCAGCACCACTTGCAATCCCATTTGCATTGCGGGAACGATCCTACACTTCCAAATCACAATGGAATTCCATCGGCAACTCATCCACCAGCACCACTTGCAATCCCATTTACATTGCGGGAACGATCCTACAGTTGCAAATCACAATGGAATTCTGTCGACCGCGCATGCACGAAACACAGCTGAAACCCCATTTACAATGCGGAACCGATCCGACCATGATCCGAGACCGTTCCGACCACACACGAGACCGTCGTCTCGCACCCGTCGCACCGCAGAGGTAGATCATCGAGGTTCGGGGACGAACTTTGTATGGAAAAACATAGGCTTTCGTGCATCTGCTATCTCTCAAAAACGCATTTCGTGCGAGACTTCCTTCAAAACTCCATCGGCAACTCATCCACCAGCACCACTTGCAATCCCATTTACACTGCGGGAACAATTTCTTTGACTAACTCGTTCCCTAACGAACTCTTTCTTTGCTCTTTCGTTGACTAACTCTTTCTTTGCTAACTCTTTCTTTGACTACCTCATATATCCTGACTAACTCTTTCTTTGGCTAACTCTTTCTTTGACTACCTCATATATCCTGACTAACTCTTTCTTTGACTAACTCTTTCCCTGACTAACTGTTTCTTTGACTAACTCTTTCTTTAACTAACTCTTTCCCTGACGAACTCTTTCTTTGCTAACTCTTTCTGTGACTAACTCTTTCCCTCACTAACCCTTTCCTTTCTTTGACTAACTCTTCTTTGACTAACTCTTTCTTTGACTAACTCTTTCCCTGACGAACTCTTTCTTTGCTACCTCTTTCTTTGACTAACTCTTTCCCTGACGAACTCTTTCTTTGCTACCTCTTTCTTTAACTAACTCTTTCCCTGACGAACTCTTTCTTTGCTAACTCTTTCTGTGACTAACTCTTTCCCTCACTAACTCTTTCCCGCACTAACTCTTTCTTTGACTAACTCTTCTTTGACAACTCTTTCTTTGACTAACTCTTTCCCTGACGAACTCTTTCTTTGCTACCTCTTTCTTTGACTAACTCTTTCCCTGACATTCTAAAAGTCCGTAACACGGAAGTTTCTCCCCCTAAACTTCCTTTGATCATATCCCCATAGTTTTCATGGCTTTAAAAGATTTTAAAAGCCCATAAAACCATCTAAAACCCTTCATCAACAGAGGCACAGCAGAAGCGTTTCTGCCCACTCCGATTGGACCTGCGCAACAGCGCCCCGCTGTGTAATGTCGTTCCGTAGCAATCAGTTCACTTACTAGCCAACATCATATACCCTCTGGCAAACAAACAGTTTGCTATTGAAAATGGCCATAGAAATAGTGGATTTTCCCATTAAAAATGGTGATTTTCCATAGTTATATTGGTTTACCAGAGGGTAAGTAATATTGCTCAGTTCCTTACTAACCAGCAATTGATCATTTCTAATCAGTTAATATTGAACTTGCTAATCAGGATTATATGATTATTAACCACAACTACTAAGTGGAATAATCCTTACGTTGGAGAGTGCTCGAGCACTATTCCGTTACACATTGGTTTCTTCAGTCACGAGGGATCCTCAGTCGTCACCATAGGTAAAACGACTCATCGACTCATCTAATGACTTGGATGATTTGGGGTACCCCCATGGATTGGACACCTCCATATACGATCATATGAGCAATGATATCAGGAATATCAACTAGTTGAATTTTCCGATGCTAGTTGATAGCTCCAAAGTTCAACTAGTTGATCTTCCTGAGATATGATATCAGTAGTTGTTATCAACTACAATATCAACTGAACTTAAAACAGCATTTTTAGGTGATGACTGGGGGATGGTTTATGGCATTGCTTGAGCCACATTACACTAGATGCTACCTCCAAAATTTCATCAACGATGTCCTTTAGAGACCATCCATGATTGATCAAATCTTGTGTGCTGAAAAAAATGATGTGCCCAGTAATAAAAAAACATGAGCAATAGACTAGAAATTCAACTATAATAGTATAATAGTTATATATATATATGCCAGCAATATATATATATATCTGCATAAAACATATAACATCTACTAAAAACTTAGAAATTCAACTTAGCTAACGAACTGGAAAACCACATTGGGGGCAACTGATCGACCATTGGAATCAGCGCTGCTCAAGGTTCTCATGCGACGTGATGCTGAAATCAAATGCTTCGGAAAAATGCTGCACTGTATTCTATAAGTTCTGCATGATATTATACATTGAAAAATGTACAAATCCTAAGGTGACCAGTACAAAATGATCTCATAGAAACAGATCTAGACATATTCCACAATATATCATAATATACCAGAATTATGAGAACATACTATATCATAATGTACCAGAATCATAATATTATGAAAGTTGATATATCACCATCATTCATATTATATTTTATGGGGAAAAATACTGAAAGTTGCAAAATCTCCCCGCTATCACCATCAATATAGTATGATCCCAACATTGCAGACGTATTCGCAGACGTATCGCCCCGCTATGTGTGTCTATGAAACACGTTTCCTTGCACTATCATCTGGGTAAATCACAACCTGGTTGGTGGTGCAATAACCATCTTAAAACATATGAGTTCGTCAATGGGAAGGATGACATCCCATATATGAAATGGAAAAATAAAACATGTTTGAAACCACCAAGCAGTGTATATATATATACACACCATAACCAGTATCATAGTATATCATCACTTCTTAATATGATTTAAAAACTATTAGTATATATGATGATATAATTCAAATTCTATACCATAGTTGCAGTTTCAATAGTTACCCTTGCAGTTACCATCATCTCTAGTGACTTCGTTCGTGGTGACTTCGCTATTCTATTTTCCCCGGGAGCCATTCGGAATCACAATCTTTGGGCCAATTCCTACAGTATTCACATCCAGGAGTACTGTATCTACCATCTGGTTATTTAACAGTTCCATGGAAAATCACCATTTTTAAGAACGGTAAACCATCTATTTCGATTTGGGCCATCTATACCATGGCGAACTGTTCGAAGGAAGTTTAGAAGTCAAACTTCCGACAATATGGACAGATGAAAAGCAGAGCAGGGAAGAGGCAGAGAGAAGAGGAAGATTAGAAGAAAGAAGATCAGAAGAGAAAGAGTCAGAAGAAAGAAGATGCAGATGCGCGAAAAGGTAGGAAAGTCGCGAAACAATGATTTGAGGCTCCGGAGGGTCGAAAAGTAGGCTCGCTAAAGCGGCGGGTGCGGAGGCAGCTGGCTGGATGAGAGATGAAAAATTGCACGCCGTTGTGGCGCGAAGCACATTTCCAAGTCAAAATGTACAAAACACACCATTCTCGGACCACTTTTGGAAGTTGAGATGTCGAAAAAGTGCACGCCGTTGTGGCGTGAAGCACATTTCCAAGTCAAAATGTACAAAACACACCATTCTCGGACCACTTTTGGAAGTTGCGATGTCGAAAAAGTGCACGCCGTTGTGGCGCGAAGCACATTTCGAAGTCAAAAGTGTAAAAAACTGAGGGTTTTGAGCCTTTTTTGACGTGAAGATGCCGAAAAAGTAGACACTGATTTACTTAACTAACTTGACTAACTTAACTAACTTCACTAACTTAACTACCCTAACTCCGACGACAACTACAACAACTACAACAACAACAACAACAACTACTACTACAACTACAACAACAACAACAACAACTACTACTACAACTACACTACACAACTACAACAACTACACAACAACTACAACAACTACAACAACAACTACAACTACAACAACTACAACAACAACAGCTACAACTATATGACTGCAACTACACTACACTAATTACATTAGACCACAACTACAACTCCACTACGGTACAGCTACAACTACAGTTGCAGTACATCACACTACATCCAGCAGTTGTGGGTGAGGTGACCACTGCAACCATTGCAACCACTCCAACAAACACAACTCCAACCACCTTTCGGTCAATCAGTGGATTCGCTCTGCCATCCGTGATTCACAACAACCAACGTCTCCTATAGGTTTCCTATTTTTGAAACTTCCGCCACCGCCTTGTGCGGTACTACTGGTAAATTACCAGAGGGTAATCTCCAATATTCCAGAATATCTATGGGGTCCACCAAGATGGATGAAGTTTACTTCCCAAAAACAGCCAACACAGCCACTAAATCCCAGCACTTTTGAAGGTATCCACCATGCTTGAACTTTGCTTTAAGGAACCTCCAAAAATCATACCCTCTGGTTATGACTAACAGTTCGCCATGGGAAATGGCACATAGAAATAGATGGCTTACCTATTCGAAATGGTGATTTTCTATGGCGAACTGTTAAATAACCAGATGGAAACCACATTCCATCATATTCCCCCAAAGATTCCCCCAACGATTCCGCCAGATCATCGACAAACCGCCAAATTCCGGAAATATCGCTAAACCATCACCATTTACTTGGAGGATTTTCCCAACAACCGTGGCTAGTGGATTTCCGGTGTTTTTTTCACGTTCCCTTCATGAAACTCCGACTCGGGAAACCAAGGGCGCCTGGGGCGGCGCGTTTTTTCGGGTGAGGACATCACGCTCTCGGTGGTCAGCCTGGCGGTTTTTGGAAAGGAAGTTACTCCAGGAACTTCAGGGGATCTACCATCTGGTTATTTAAAAGTTCGCCATGGTATAGATGGCCCATTGAAATAGGTGGTTTACCTATTAATAGCATGGTTGTTAAATAACCATAGGGTACAGATTTTTCTGTGAAAATATCATGGGATGAACAATCTATGGTCAACTTCCTATTAAACTTTGGGCGAAACGGCGAAAATAGGAGA
>CAMXCT020003312.1:568120-574931 GCA_947184155.2 Cladocopium goreaui
TAAGGCGTCTTCCCCAATGACAGCACTTGTTTTACTCAGCCTGTTGCCGGTCCGTGCTTGTCTACAGGGTTACTCTATATACCTCTTTCTTGAGCCTTGAGGGCGCATATAAATGTGCTCAATACTCATGCATGTACCTATGTAGGTATTAGGTCGAAACAAAAACACAGGCACAAATTCAAAAGCAATGAGTAGAGCACTACGCCTTGCCGTACCCAATTGGTATTAAGAGTATCTTCCTGACTTCTCTACACAATGGCAAATAGCAAAAGAAACCGGAGTTACGCAGTGGCTTCGAATTGAAAAACACGTGAAAGCAGCGAATGTCCTAAGGACATGTCGAAAAAGAACAGCGGATTCGCTAATTTTTCCAGTAGCGACCAATGGTGCTTCGCGCACGGTCTCTCCATAGGCAAAATGCCTCGCTCTACCGGTGAAAGTTCGAATTGAAAGGTTCGGGTTCGCAAGATTCAGAAATTCAGGTCATACGAAAAACAATTGACCAAATCACGAAATAAACGGAAATAGCGGATCTCCAAAGTTGCTCATTCAAGCAAACAATGGACTGAAATCGAAGTTGGTAAATTTTTTGGAGTTCGCTCCATTCGGAGTGGTCTGCTCGCCGGATGATTCATGGAGATAAATGTATATAGTATCTCTATTTACAAGAGTCTCTATTTTACATTAATCTCCAAAGTTGCTCATTCAAGCAAACAATGGACTGAAATCGAAGTTGGTAAATTTTTTGGAGTTCGCTCCATTCGGAGTGGTCTGCTCGCCGGATGATTCATGGAGATAAATGTATATAGTATCTCTATTTACAAGAGTCTCTATTTTACATTAAATTGAAGTTCAGACACTTGTGGCATTATCTCTATCTAAAAGAGTATATGCCATCTGTGTGAAATAAGTTGAACGCACAGAAAAACTGTACACGGCTTCTCATGCTGTGTTATCTTCAATTAAAGAAGTGTACACTCACTCATCGCCACTCACTTGATCTCCATGGTCTGGACGCTGAAGATGAGGATCCACCCCACTCTGTGTTGCCCTGATACGTCGATGCTTGATCTTCATATGCCTTTCTCTTTTTCTCCTTCTGTCTTTCCCTTCTTGAATCAGCATACTGCTTCTTCTTGTAGGCCTGTTTGTAATGATGTCGTTCATTCCATGACATATCAGAAGGATCAAGATGGACAAGAATTGGATTATGAGCATCGCGATCATTTGGGGCAACCATGAAGATGTTGTGATCACCATGTAAGCAAGTTTCATTTACCTTGAAGTAAAATTCACCCACATAGTTCATGTGATCTTCATCCTCAAAGTCTTCTGGGTGTTCCTCACACATCAAACGTGAATGACCCCACTCAACAACTGTTAACATACAACAATCACCTTTACCATTGTCTTGTTCATGAGCTCGTCGGTGTATGTTGCTGTTGTAATGCCATCCAAGTGCGTTGCAAGAAAATCCAAGTCACGATAACTGCAAGAAATGAAATGCTTGACCCTGATTGGAGGGCAAGTTGGATCAAAATTCTTGCGCATGGCTTGTGTTGCAACACCTACCATTCTGTTAATCCAGAATTGGATAAGGCTGTGTTGATATGTAGGGACACCTGGAGATTTTGGTGTGCTGTAATAGCATGCCTTGTTTCCATCACCTGCGATGAAGTCAACTTGATATCTGGCACACTCAAAAGCCATAACAGCTAAGCTCTCACCAACAATCCCAGCAGAGTCTGATGCATACTTCTGTCCGACGTGATAAACGCACACACGTGTCATTCTCATCCTAGCTCTTGTCAAGTCAACAATCTCATCTGTATCTCGATCCTTTGTCTTTCCCCAAGATACTTCAAAGATTGCCCATGAGACTTGTCGAACTCGTGTGTCGTTGTCATCTGTGTGATATCCAGCAATTTGCTTGATATAGCCATCCTTTCCAAGGCGAGCGGCCACCATCAAGTCATGATAGTCATTGAAGCAAGTTTTGAAGTCAACCTCGTTGAGTCTTTCTCTGTGAGGATACAACGAACCAGCCTCGCAATTCATGAAAAGATGTCCTCCAAAGTTCTTGATGACATTGATGAAGTAATTGTTGAACTGTGATTTGGTTTCATCAAATTTTTCATGATCCTCATCGATAGTGTAGTCAATGTGTGGAATGAATTGTTGAAATCTTTCTGGAACCGGGCATTTTTCAAATCTGTTTCTGCACCAGTTTCCCAAATTCCAAAACATTGCTGTTATCTGTGGAGAGGATCTGTATGGAAATTCAGCATCCTTGTACGTTGGGTCTGATAGGCCTCCACCTAAGTACCTGTAAGCCAAGCTATGCAAGATCATACAGCAAGGCAAGACCTTGTGTTCCTCAACGTAATCTTGGAGTACCTTTGTGAGATTTCCAAAATCGTCATCAATCCTCTGTTCTGCTTCTTTTGAGGATCTTTCTGCTTTGTCTTGATGAAGAGGATGCATCCTTGGATCACTACAACCATATTCAATGCGCTGATTAAGTTCTTGTAATTCTAGTTGTGGATCCTGATTCTTGTGTCTGGCAATGTCCTCAACCATCAACTGGTCATCTGTAAGATGGTACCAAAAATCATGATGTGGAGACATGGTCTTCCTGTACTTAACATGCCAAAACATATGTCGATGCTTCGAAGACGCTGGATAACCTTTGTTGTAAAAATCCTGCCCATTCACCATGGTAACCATCTGAAAAACAATCCTTCAATTTTCGAAAAACTGAATCATCTTCGTTTCCAGTGATATCTTGACCATAGTAAAGTCGAATTGCAGGTTTCACTTCAGGAGCTGTCTCATCATCTTGAATGTCTGTTTTCTTCTCCGCTGATTCCTCCTTTTCTGAGGAGCGTTCAGGTGGAGCTGATTCCTCTTTCTCTGAAGAGCCTTCAGCTGGGACATGTGGCTCCTGTGTGTCTTTTTCTTCTTCTTCTTCTTCGACAGCAATCTCCTCATCTTCATCCTCTTCTTTTTCTTCTTCCTCTTTTCGTTCTTCTGGTTTGACAAAACTTTCCTTGATCTTTCGTTGAACATTCTGATTGCACATACTGATCCATTTCAATGTACACTCAACCAATTTGTCATCATCAGTTTCCAAAATGATATGTTTGTCCTCAATGTTCAAACTTTCAATGGTATGCTTGTACTCAGGATCACCTGCGCCTGGTCTTTGAAGATCTGGAAGTGGAGTCTCTGGATCATCGTCCACCATCTGAGGATCCTCTGCTCCAAAGAAATTTTCTGCGCCAAGGTGCTCATTGTCCTTGAGAACTTTGTCAATATCCAGTTTGAACTCATAGTACTTGTCGTAAGAGATCTCATAACCCATCATAGGTGCATACTGCTCCATAAATGTTGAAAAAGAAGCATCTGATAATGCTGACATCATCAACCATAATGAGAAGAAGCTTATGTCACCACGTTCAAGGGGTCGACTTCCTTCAAGATCATCTTCTGTGAGGATTGTTTGGCCTTGGAGTGTAATATCATGGAGGATCTGTCTGTGCTCTGGTATGAGTTGCCTGACTAAGAACAGTCCCTGTCGATCTTCCATATTTCTTCGAGGATTTGCATCAGGTAATACCTCACTTTCTTGTTGTGGTTGTGTTTCCTCTCTTTCTTGAGAGCATACACCTTCTTCCTCTCTTTCCTGAGAGCCTGATGCCTTTTCCTCCTCTTTCCTGACAAAAACTTGTAGTCTTGGCAAAAACTCCAAATCATCTTCAGCATCATCATCATCATCGTGACCTTCCATGTCCACATTCTGTTGCTCTGATCCTGGGATGTGAGCGATCTTGTCCTTTCCAGCTACCCAGATGTAGCCATCGAGCTTTGTAGATGTGTGGAAGTCACCCGAACCGCATTCCCTGACCTTTGTCCTTGCTCTTGCAGATTGATGGAATGCTTCATGCTGAAAGAATTGATTGTAGGCATGTTCAACAAAGAATCTGTAGGATTGAGCTGTCAATTCCTTTCTGCTATCCACAAATTGTCGAAGCTTGTTCAAAGCAAAAACTGTGAAATGGCTGAGCTAGCAGGTGCTTCATCTTCATACAGATCGATTGCCATGATCATCATCTTTGTGGAAAACGAGAAATGCCGTTCAGGTTCAGGGATGACTGTTCTCTTGTTCATGGGAACTGTAATTCCTTGGATAGTCATGTCATACCCATGTGTGTTCAACTCCAGTGCATCCAAAATGTTACCATCACGGTCCTTCTTTCTCCTGCAGAAATCTCCCCAGAGTTTGTTGTTCTCTCTAATGAACTGATCAAGGTGCTTAGTGTAAAAGACAAAGACTGCTTCTGAGAGATACTCCATGTCCTTCTGTATTGCTAAGTCTCTTTCGTGTAGCAAGAACTTCTCTCTCCATTCGTCTCTGTTGATACTGTGTCTGTCTTCCCAACCTGTTGGGGCAGTTTGACCTCGCATCCAGTCTGTCCAATATTGTCGACAAGAGTTCATGTAACCTTCCATGGCTTCAATGTTTCCTTCTCGATGGAAGTGTGCCAATATGCGTCCAATCTCCCAAGCTCTTGTGAAGAGTAGGCATTGATGTCCTGTCCATGGTAATTTTTCCCAATCTGAGCGAGTGATTGATTGTCTACGAAGTGCTATCTTTTGTGAAGAGAGTAGTAGGTTCCATTCACGCAGAACTATCACTTTTTCTCCTGAGGAGTTCTTGATGAGTTCACCGCTCTCTTCTCTTGCACAGACAATACCTGCCTCATACAGGACCCAGGGATTCGATGCAGAAATTGAACTTTTGGTAGCCTGTTCTACCACAGGGTCTTCAATATCATCTGGTGGATCTTCTGCTTCCCAGAGATTGACAGCCTCTTCACCCATTGGGTCGTCATGGACGTCCACTGATGGCTCCTCTTGTTGATTGTCTGGAGCATCTTGTTGAGGATCATCATGTTGTGGTGATTCTGGACTTCCTGATGAGGAGCGTTGTTGCTCCCATGCATCTTGAGGTTCCTCTCTTTCTTGAGAGCGTCCTCTTCTTGATGGTTGTTCATATGGATTTTCCATGGTTTCATCAGCCTGCGCAGATACCTCTCTTTCTTGAGAGCCTTCTGCTGCAGATACCTCTCTTTCTCGAGAGCCTTCTGCTGCTGCACCATAGATTGATTCCACAATCGGGTCAAAGTCATTCTCGTTGCATAGTGGTGTACCAAAAACTAATCTTCCATAGTTTTGTGGAACTTGCTGACCCATGAACTCCCATGCTGTGATTCTGACTTCCTCAGGAATGTCTTGTCCAGGAATAAATGTTGTACCTTTCTCCTTCATGACATGGTTCCATGTTGTGTTGGTGTGCCATGAACCACCTGTAACCGATGGAGGTAGAGAATGGCCACGTCCTTGATGAACAACGTTACATGCAATGGTAGGGAGTTGCTCCTTGACATGGAGGTACTGGAAAGGAATGTCACCATGAAATAAAATGACACCATTCTTTGTCAGATAGAGTTGGTTGTCCACAATAAAACTTGGATCCAACACGAGGTACACTGGTCGCCTATAGTTTCTTGGAGGCTTCGTGCCCTCTGCCATCCTTATGTAGCCCTGACCATTGTCATTGTGGTACATGACGTGAACTGCATCCCTTCTGCCTTTTCCACTTCCTTTCACAAAGGTCTTCAGGCCTGATTGTTGAATGGAATCTAAATTCATGTAATCAGTGACATGAAAAATCCAGCCAAACTCATAGCCTCATCATATGTCAGTTGGTGGTGTGCCACAGTGGGATCGACAACTTGGTTGCTATGTCCTTGAAAAGCACCAAGACGAACGTCGAATGGATACTCTGCCATTGAGCTATATGGGTACCACTGCCATCTCATGGAGATCTCGACAAAGAAACGTTGTTTTGGATTACACAGTAACATAGCAGCAAAATCTGCTCCAGACATGTGATATGCCTTTGGATTGTCTCCTTGCATCTGATCAAACAGTAAGGAAATGTTCATAGCTCCACTGGCAGTGAATAACGTTTTGTCTCTGCAATGTCTCAACACATTGGATAGCCTCTTGCTACATGACAGATAGTAACTTCTCCTTGATGAGCTAGTCATGTCCACGTGGAAATCATTGCATCGTTCATCAAACCAGTTTTCTTCTGCCTGAGTTGTAAAGCCACAGAGATACTTCAGAAAACTTGAAGTCCATTTCAAAGATTCATCAATTTCTCCATGACTAGTTCCCCAGTGCAAAATCCAAGCTATTGCGTCCATGAACATTTCATGTCTGTCAGTTGGTCTCATGTTGTGTGGACCCATCAATGTATGTAAATTGCGCTCTCTCTTCTTCCTCACTTGCTCGTGAGCCTGAAACCAATCTGTTTGGCGCCTGTAATCATAGCAAAATGATAAATGATCCTCATTGGGTAATGTCGATGGTGTTCGAAATTGGTCAGCTGGGATTTCCTCTGATCTTCTCAGAGCATATCCATCAGCTGAATGTCTTCGACTAAAATCATCGCTTTGATGTTCTTGACCTCGAGTGTTCGATTGTGCCTGATCACTAGATGATGCGGCTGAGGCCCTGTTCCACCGGCTAGAGCTCGACATGTTGAAGAAACAGTGCGATCCTCGAGACTCTGCCTCTTGAGCCGCAGGCACAAATTCAAAAAAATAGTCCAGAATCCCTCAAGGTGTCACCTAACAGAAATACATCATGTCTGAAATCAACATGACTGCAAACTGTTGGCAACCATGACCTGAGGTAAGCCTTGTGTTCCAGTAATGATCTGAATGGAGGATGAGCATCA
>CAMXCT020003313.1:0-45000 GCA_947184155.2 Cladocopium goreaui
TGCTGCAATGGCAGGTGAATCGGGCCAGAGACACCTGCATTCAGCAAGATGCCAACCGTGCGAAACTAGCCACATGGTACCTTGAGCCCAGCATGCTCCCACGTAGTGACCATCACCGTGAGGTATTACTGTCAGGGCATCCCAACCAATGGCCTAGTGACATCTTGCAACGGTGGGCGGACTTCTTACAGCCAAATCAGCCTGTCCACCTGTATGTAGTGCAACCAGACCCACCTGGAGGTCTACCTGACATTGTAGCGCATGTCCTAGTCGTCCAGAATGCCCCAGCTCAACAGGCAGCCGCACTAGTCTCGGTGACAGAGCTCATTGAAGATCCATGGCATCCCTCAAGGTTTGCACTCTTCCTTAGCAATCAAGTTACATGTGATGACCTGTTTGAACACGCCGGCATTCCGCAGGAACAGGTTGCCACCACACCTGGTATTGGTGCATACCATGGCACAAGTCACATACCTCCAGGCAGCTCATACCCCGTGCACCATGGCTTTGCCTTTGAAGTGGTTACTGACTCACTTGACTTTGAAGGCGATGAACAGGCCCTGCTCCAAAGAACCCACCAAGCGCAGGTTGTACGTGCCCCCAAAGAAGCCTTAGAGAACATGACAACCTCCGACAGCCCGACCAGGTACATCCAAGGAGCAGCACAAGCCATGCAGCAGCTTACTAATATCATTGCCAAGATGGTAGCTGTACTTGCACACAGCCCCACGCTCAGGTCACTGCCTCAGGAGGTCCGAGAGACTGATGCCGCCATGAGCCCACAGAAGCACCAGTTCATCGTACCAGACATCGCTGCCCTGAGCTGCACAGCACAGATGGAGCAGGTGTCCATTGACACATTGCACAGATGGCAACATCTGGCGGCCATGAGGCCTCAGCAAGCCAGACCCCTGGCTCCCATCATGACATGGTACGTTGACCATGAACGATTCCCACAATGTTTTGTCCCCAGAGAGGTTTTCGTTCCAAGAAACCCAGCCCACTGGCAACAAGCCATCCTCAGAGCATGGAATGATTTTCACTTACCAACCCAAGCTGTTGAGGTAGTGCTAGTTCAACCTAACCCTGTAGGGATGGAGGACCATGTTGCTGCCCATGTCCTTGTGCTTCAACAACAAGCCCCAGGTTTCACCACAGTGCTACTGACCACCATCGATAGTGCAAATCCAGACATGCGCAGACGACACGCCACTATGGTCCCAAGTGTCATTAGTCGCACGACGCTACTCGCCCTGGCTTTTCACCCACAGGACTGCCAGCACAGCTCCAACACATGTGATGCCTGGGTAGGAGATGATGCACTTGAAGAACAGGACCGCATCCAACTGACCGAGGGTCGGTCATGCACTGCCGCCATCCACAGGCGCCCCATGCCGACCACCGATGGTCAGGACCCTTGGGGCAGGATGGTTGCCAACCCATGCAGGTTTCGTGTCCCGATTTGCCTTCAAGCTGCAATCCCGCATAATTCGTGCCTTGTGCCAGTTGACCTTGATGAAACCAAGCCGCAACTTCTCTGGTTTGCAAATGAAGCCTGGAAGCTTGCTCTTGAGCAGGAAGAGCCATTGCCACTCCTACCCTTACCTGACGGCATGACCATCCCCGACCCTGCGTACTGGCCACTTCTGCAGCCACCACCCACGTCCACCAGTGATGCCCTCAGCTACACCCTCTACCTAGATGGTGCAGCCAATGGTCATGATGCAGGCTGGAGTGTCATTGTTGTTGCATGCCATCCTGAGGGTGAATCATTCATTGGATGCCTCCTTGGCACTGTTCAACTTGGATCAGCTCACCCAAACTGGCTTGGTGCCGACACCGCAGACAACATTGCAGCGGAGCTGACTGCAATGGTGGTGGCCCAAAATTTGGCCATGAGATGGGAAGGCAAGTACAGCTTCTGCATACGCCCTGATTTATCCCTCAGCCGAACGGTAGCCACCACAGCCACCACATGCAGGTCAAATCAGGCACTAGCAAAGCTGTGTGGAGCCCTGGGTCTATGGCTAGGAAACAGAGTCACCATACAGGAAATCCGAGGGCACAAGGGCCACGCATGGAATGAACTAGCAGATGCAGTTGCAAAATGGGCCATGCACCAACGCTGCGACCCACATTTGCAGCAGTTCACCCAGCTTCATGAACTGGCCACCAACCCACACGATGTTGACTGGGTATGGATGCAAACCACCCATCCTGCCCTTGCGGCATGTTTCCCCCCGCTCACTCAACAGCAAATCATGCAATTCACCAAGCCCAGCCTCCAGCTTGGTGTTGTACCCACTGAACGCATGCCGGTAGCACACCAAGATGCCGCCACCGCTTGGCGCCTAACGATTTGCACAGCAAACGTGCTTGCCTCTGAAGTTTGGGCTCACCATACCGCCGGCACCAAACGCACAGGCCAAAGAACAGTGCGATTAGACCAGCAATGGCACAATGCCCAAATTCATGTAATAGGTGTGCAAGAAGCACGCACTCCCCAGGGCCGCTTCCATGCACCGCATTACCATATACTAGCCTCCGGTGCCCACATGAAGAGAGCACCACTCCTCGGCTGTGAATTGTGGATCCACAAGACCCTCCCGGTAGCCAAGGACGTGGATGGTAACCCTATCGTGTTAGGCAAAGCCATTTTTACCACCCAGCATGCCGATCCAAGACGGCTCTTTGTTGAAGCCCGTTTAGGCCATACAGTCTATGCTTTTGTGGTCCTTCATGCACCCAGCCTGGCCCATGGGAGCCAAGGGTCGCAAGATCCTACTGCACTAGCCAAGCAATGGTGGCTTGAAACCCAGGCATTGTACGACAAGCACGTCACGGCCACTGCACAATGGGTCTTCATTGATGCCAATGCCCCGCTTGACGCAGGCGATGGTACCCTCATCGGACCACACGGTGCTGAACCCGCCAACCAGGCCAGTGAACTGTTTGAGGAGTTCATCCACATGCATCAGCTCACAGTACCTTGCACCTTTCCCCAAGTCCATGAAGGACCAACTACCACCTGGACCCACACCACAGGCAAGAAAAGCAGAAAAGACTATGTCCTGTTGTCCAAGGAGCTGGCCCCCCTGGCAAACAAAAGCTGGATTGACGTTCATCACGATACCACTTTTGCCCATGAAGACCACCTACCTGCGGTCCTGCGATGCTCAGGTTGGCTGCCCACCTCCAATGCTGGCCCCCCCATTGCGTGGGATGAGCCTGCAATGCTGGACCCACAGAAGGTCGCTGACTTTCAAGCTGCCTTGCATACCCTGCCACTGCCGCAATGGCAGGTTAATGTGGACGACCACGCAGCCCTATATGAGCAACAAGTCCTTGCCCTTGGACGGCAGTTTTTTGCCAAGAAGCCCAGCAAAACACGCCCCATCCCACTGCATCCTCAAACGCTCAGTGCCATTGCCTTCAAGAGACACGTCCTTGACTTTGGCCGGCAAGCCGAATGCCTTCACCACGCCGACTTCAAAGTAGAGCTCCGAGCCATCGAAAAGGAAGTGACTCGAATGGTCAACACTGACATCCGAGCCTTCTACGATGACCTGTTGCAACAAATCCAGACTTCTGGAGAGCTTGCTAATCACCGGCTGGTCTTCCGCATTTTGCATAGACTTGGACGTAAAAAAGGAGCCAGTGCAATGGGACCGAAGCCATTGCCCATGATCCAGAAACCAGATGGCACTACAGCCAGCTCTTACCTTGACCAGCAGCAAACGTGGATGCAACAGTTTGCAGGGATAGAGGCTGGCATCCCCCGCTCATGGGAACAGCTTGCCGACCAACATGCCTCCCAGTCACCGGACATGCCATGTCATGACATTGAGCCAGAAGCGTTCCCTGGACAATGGCAGATCCGAATGCTCATAGCCAAGCTCAAAAGGGATAAAGTCCCTGGCCCTAACCTCATTCCGCCAGCATTGCTGAAGGCAGGAGGGCATGTTGCAGCCAAGCAACTGTCCGTGCTTTACGCCAAGGCCGCTGCCAACTCCCGTGAGCCATTGCCTTGGAAAGGGGGGGTCCTAATCCCACTGTGGAAAGGTAAGCTGGCGCCAAGCATTGCAAGTGGATATCGAAGCATCTTTATTTCGAATTACACGACCAAGCTTTATCACCAGTGCTTTCGAGCCCACCTCGTACGGGCGTGGGAGCAAAGCTTGACGCATTTACAATGTGGTGGCAGAAAAGGCATCGGGGCCGACCTGGCCCACCATATAGTCCAATCTCACCAATCTTGGTGCAAGCACAAAGCGGTACCCTCGGCTGCAGTTTTCTTTGACCTGAAATCAGCCTTTTACATGGTTTTGAGACAGGCTTTCACATGCATACAGTCCCATGACGATGCATTCATGGCTGCAATGTACCACTTTGGCCTCACCCCAGCTGACGTCGACCGACTTTTGAGTGCAGCCAAAACCGATGAAGCCGCCAAGCAAATGCCAAAGCATATGCAACACATCCTCCAGGACCTGTTGCACAACACGTACTTCACAATCCAAGGTCTTCAAAACCCCTGCCAAACCACCAGAGGCACGCGCCCAGGCGACCCAGTGGCTGATGTCTTATTCAACCTGTGCATGCACCTCATCCTGACGGATTTCCGCACGCATATGGCAAGCCACATTGATGTTCCCTGGCAAGGCACTGCCACCCCGGTGGTGGACCTTGAAACTTGTCCTGCCATGCCACCAGAGGGATATGTGGATGTCACATTTGTTGATGACTGCGTGGTTCTTATCCATGGACGCAGCAATGATCGTGTAGCCCAAACCATGAAGGCTGTTGTTGTAGCGCTGGATCAAGCAGCCGAAAAAAGAGGACTCAGCATCAACTATGATCGTGGCAAGACCGAGGCGTTGTGGACGGTCATCGGTAAAGGAGCCAGACAGCTCAAACAAGCCCTTTATGCAGATGGCCACTCACTCCAATGGGAGTCCAACAACAAGAAGTACACCCTGCAGCTCTGTCATGCCTACAAACACTTGGGCACATGGCTGCAGTCGCACCACAAGCACAGCAAAGAGATCCTGGCCAGGGGATCTGCTGCAAAACAGCAATATGGCCAACTGGCAAGATCATTTTTCACCAAAAAATGTATCTCCCTGCCGGTCAAAAGTACAATCTTTCAGTCTTTAGTCATTTCAAAGTTACTGTATAACGTCCACACGTGGTCGACAGTCACACCAAAACAGATGCAAACACTCATCAACCACCTGAAAGCCCCAGCTGGCACCCTTCTGAAGGGACTGTTAATGGCACCGACGCGTTTCATGCATACCACGGAAGAAATGCTCGCCTGTGCAGGCATTTTGCCACCAATTGACCAGGTTCATGCCAACAGGCTAAGGTTCCTCGCCAGGCTTCTGGGAGCATGTCCACCCATCACATGGGCACTGCTGACCAACCATGATGGCCCTCACTCTTGGACAGCTTTGTGTATGGAGTCCTGTCAATGGATGCTACTGCATTACGACAGCAAGCTGCCCCTGGACAGCTCCTCCACCTTCCTTGATTGGGTCCGATTCATCCGCCTCGACCCAAGCTGGAAGGGCCGGCTGCGCAAGACAAGCAAGCTAGCCTTGTCCTATCACAGAGCTCGAGCCGAGCATGCAGTGTGGCAAAGACACTTTGATGCCAGGCTGGCAGCTGCCGGCGCCACCATACCGGACAAAGCCAAGCCCCAAGTGCCCGCCGAAAAATTGCAGTGCGATCTATGCCACAAAATCTTTGCATCCACTCGTGCCTTGGCGATGCATGCCACCCGAGAGCATGGATACAAGAAGAAAGTACGCTACTTCACGGTGGGAAGCATGTGCCACGCCTGTGGCCAAGACTTCCACACCAGAAAACGGCTTTCAGTGCACTACGAAAAGCAGCAAAAGTGCTATGATGTGATCCAATCTTGCTGGCCCCCATTTCCCGCTGAAATGGTCCAAAGCCTGGACGATGCAGACAAAGAGCATGAAGCACTCCTCCGCAAGCAAGGCTGGTGGGCCTCGAAAGCGTTCCAACCGGTCCTCCAAACCTGCGGACCCCCATTACCACCAGCAGGATCAGAAGAGGCACAAGCAATGCACACCAAGATGGCACACCGACGCCCCAGTGATGACATGGCCTACAACCTGCTGCAGGGTACCCGGGTTGAGCGTTACCCTCAGAAGGCACCCACCCTGTGGTGGCATCGTCAGGACCTCCCGGCATTCATCATGCAGTCCCCCAAAGGACGCGACAATGCAGGAGGGGCGTTTTCCATGCATGGACTGGCCCGTGAAACAGCACTGCTGCATGTCAGAGCGCTTGTCATTGTGCATTTCTTTAGCGGTTTCCGCAGGATGGGTGATATCCATCATATCATCGACCACTGCACAATGCAAACAGGAGCCCATGTATTCACCCTCTCGGTAGATCTCTGCATGCAAAGGATCAAGGGAGATCTTGCAACTCCGCAAGCTGCGCGGTGGTGGAAAGAGCGCATCTTGAGTGGGCAGGTGGTCGCTGCGGGTGGAGGCCCACCATGTGAAACGTTCACAGTCGCCAGACAATACGACGGAGGCCCCAGACCACTCCGCAGTGCAGCGCACCCATTGGGCATCCCTGGGCTGACCATCAGAGAGTGGAACCAGCTCCGCATCAGCGACCGGCTCCTGAGGTTCCTACTCGATGTGTTGGTAGCACTAGCCATGATGGGCATGAGCGGTTTTCTCGAGCATCCTCAGTTTCCAACCTGGTGCACTCGAGGATCCCCTGCCAGCATTTGGGCAACCGAAGCCCTCATCCAGCTGAAAAACCTGGGCTGTTTTTCAGTCGTGAGCTTCGATCAGTGCACGGTAGGTGCGTTGGGGAAAAAACCCACAACCCTCCTGCTCCTTCGGCTGCCCCGTGTGAGGGACATCCTGCTCAGGAGAGGCTGCTCTGGGCGTTGCAATCACCCACCGGGCTCGCATGTGGCCTTGATCGGCAGAGAGCTTGACGGCACCTTCCATACTGCAAAAGCCAAGGTATATCCATATGGCCTCAACAAGATACTCGGGGAAGCACTGTTCCAGGCTGCAACACAATGGTCAGACCTTGACGTGGCGCACAGCCTGCCGGATGACTTCACCCCGTATCTGGAACAGAGTTGCCACCATGCTGCAGTGGTCCAGCCGGACTACCATGGCGGAAGCTGATGAAAGGTCAGCCGCAACATGCACGGAGACCAAGCACCAAGACGGTGCAGCAGAGCAAATGGAAAAAAAATGGGGTTGAAACCACCAACCAGATCTTCAAGTGGCAGGTTTATGTTAAGAAGTCCCCCAACTGGGGCAATCAGACATATATTTTAGTGGGTGGAGTATGACCTGGCTAGCAAATGCTAGTGGAGTTTCACCATCAATCACAAAGCATGACGGGGATTTTAACTGGGAATACAATGGGATGTATAGTGGGACGTATAAGCAACATGATTCAAAACATATATGTCGAATGGGTCCAGACACCTCCTGAGAAGGTATAAAATACCACCTAAATCACCTCCCGCATACTTCCTAAGAACTACTATTTTGATCGAACGGGATGATATCATATGTATTTGAACATATTTGAACATGGGGTATACCTAAAAATGACCAGGAAAACAGGGAAACTGATGATTAACTTGTGGATGGAATGGAGTACCCTATAGACAAAGCCCTTTTAACCTCCAAAGTGCTTTTGAAAGATGACATTCTTATGGAAGACGCTGTGGGGGTCAATGGAGTTTGCCTGAATACAGCAGGAAAGCACTGGCAGTGGAAGGAAGATTCCTTGCCCAAGAAGACAAACTCACACAGCAAATATCTTACTCACAATTCATGGTTCATCTAGTTGTTTATGCTGTTTGTTCAAATAATTTTCAAACACATAGCTTGGGCTAGACTCATTGAAGTGCCAGGAAAACAGTCTTTTGTGATTGGGCACAATTTTTCAATCGGATGGACACTATTGCTTTTGGCCATGTGTATACGTATATATATATATATATGTATATACACTGTAATTATATAATAAATTAAAGTTTGGTGACTTGTTGGTACCCCCGAACCTCTAAAGTAATTTGCACTTCAGTTTAACTCCCTTGGGGTGGCCGTATTTTTAAGTTCCTTCCGCAGGCTGTTTTGGCCGCTAAACGCCACGTTATGGACTCTGCGCAGGGGTTGCACACCTAATTAAAGGCGCTTCAGGTTAGTTTCAGCAGGAAAGAATGTGACACGTTCCTATGACACAACTCATGTGTTCATTTTATATCTCATTAATTAATCATATTTACAATTAAGTATTATTTATATATGTGAAGGCTTGATTTCGGAAAGACATTTCAGCTTCAGTTGATGAACAAGCGCAGCAGCATAGCTTGAAGAAAAGGATGAATGCTAGGCGTTGGGTGTGCAACCCGCAGGAAACTCAATTTTCGGCCCCCTTGAGCGATTTGGTCACCAAAAACATTGCCACTTGGCAGGGCCAATTTTAGTTGTTCTTCAAGAACAGAACAACAAAGTTTTATATACGGATATGATATATTGATATATATATATATACACAATGTATATACATATATGTATATACATATTTACAATATATAATTATATATATACACACTATATATATATGTATATATATATATACACACAGAAATACAGAGTATGTATGTATATATATATATATACATGTAGATTCAGATGTGTTTTTGTTGGGAGAGTCCCTTCGCACGGTGGACTTGATGTTGATTTTTTTTAGATCGATCCCATGATGTGCTGGACAGTTGAAAGCCACCATGGTTTCTGGGGGCTGTTTCATACGAACGGGGAAAGGGATTACATTGTAACATGGGCCAGATTTTTTCAGAATCAGAAGCCTTACTTTCCCAGGATCCGCTTGGGATTCCGATGTGCATCAATGATGGCTTTGTCTGAAGTTGGGGTATCCCAAAATCAAGTGGTTATTGAAATAGACATTTGAAGCGTACACCCCATTTTCAGACACGCCGAGATAGTTTGAAGCCAGCAACCAGACAGAAACTACTGTTTTTAACATCTTCGAATTGTATCGACCAAATGCTTGAATACTATAGACATTCTATAGACTATAGACATCTATAGACTATAGACTATAAGCCAAGGAACAGAACTTTGAAACCCTCAGGCTTCGTTTCCTCCTTTTTCGACCTGTAAAAACCACCGAGGCGATAGGATATGGCGTCAAACGACGAGAGCAAAACCGCTGTACTGATGATTCACGGCGCGTTCAATCCAGTGCTCTGGCGATGCCGAAAGGGACCTGGGGACCCCAATTGGGGCCCTAGGGTTGGTGATTCCACATATGATTTCTTTCTATCCCCATAAATCACCCAAATGTTGGTAAATATTCCATACATGGAGCATATGAGTATTATGATCACCAGTGAAATGATTTTTTTTCAAGGTTCAAACGGCAAACTAGTTTCAGGGAGTCTCCGCAGAATTGTCTCTGTTGGATTGCTGGAGATGCTGAGATGTCTGTCGTCTTGAGAGCAGAACAAGAAAATCCCCAGAAAGTTACCATGTGTTCAGGTTGATTTGACATAGCCATGGTAAATCACAAGTTTTAATAGCTAAATGATAGTAAATCATCATCTTTTTTCGTGGATCACTTTCCATAACTGAAAATTACCAGAGGCTATTGTTGCATGGCTGGATACAGTTGCTGCAGTTGCTCTGACTTCAGGGATGGGACACTGTCAGAGTCCAAGCCTGAAAGACAGAGCAAGGCATGCCATATTTGAATGAACATCCAGCTATACCATGCTATACCAGCCAATTGTTAGATTTTTCACCAGGCAATTCCAAGGGTCTTGACATGTTTTGACCCAGAGTCATTTGGTGCTTCACACTTGGCTCAGACAAAGGCACAACTTGGATGGTGAATACAAAGAATTGTATGTTTTGTTGTTTACAATGTGAATGTGTATGGCCTAGCAACATCTCACTTCATGTTGAGTCTTGAGTAGTGAAGGGGGGCCCGCCAAACAAATGCTAGGGGATGAAGAGGCACCTTTCCTGGAACCTCTCATGAATCAAAGCAAGTAATTATTTAAAATGCCTTTGCATCTATACACTGTATTTATATGTTATTTAAAAAAAAAACGCCTGAGGGTATAGGATATTAAATATTGATTAATTTGAATCTACATTCAACTTATGTTCCCTTTAACAAGGCAAAATCCAGAATCTAAGAAATGGTTCGAAATCATATGAATTCATATAAATCGTTTTCCCCATAACTTTCCGACACATTCAACTAGTTGGGGAACTAACCAACAAAAAAATATCAAAACAAAACAGAATGACACTACAAAACTTACAAGGATTTTTCCCACTATCCATTTTGTTGATGTAACTAGTTGCTTGGTTATAGTAATTGTTCAAGTATAACAAACCTATAACCCACGTTATACACCAATGTCACAAGCATATCACAGCCGACAGCCGACAGCCCGCAGGTTCACAAGCACCACATCGAGATGATGATCCACTCACGATGGCGCCTGGAATCGGAGGGCTATGAAGTGCTCGCCGGTTACTTGGTGCGGATGCCCGGTTTGATGTTCGTGCGGAGGAAGCTGGAGATGAGGGGTTGAAGCAACGATTTCCATATCATGAGGATGATTACTAGCAGGGATGATTATTAACAGGGATGATTATTCATATCAATGGGATAATCTGAGTTCATTGACGCTTTCGAGAACGCGATCGAACTTGTAGATAAACTATTTTTGTCAAACCAAAGCTACAGTTTCGTGGTGATGATGTCCAAACTCTTCAAGATTTGATCTACAGCAAAAGTAACTGCAGGGACCGCATATGTTTATATAATTTTATATACATATATACATAATCTCTGGTTGTTGGTGACTGGAACATGATTCTTATGACTTATTCCATTCAGTTGGGAATTTCATCATCCCAACTGACGAACTCCATAATTTTTCAGAGGGGTAGGGCTCAACCACCAACCAGAATATATCCATTATGGATCCAGTAGGAATATCAATATAGCTCGTCAGTTGGGATGATGAAATTTCCAACTGAATGGAAAGTCATAAAAATCCATGGTTCCAGTCACCGCCAACCAGTAAAATGGTGTTATTCCAGTTATTAACCATAGATTAACCATAGATTAACCATAGATTAACCATAGATATTCCCAGTCATGGCTGTTGTTTATGGCATATATGTATATATGACATCTGCACAGGTGATGTCCAGTAAAATCCCCGTTTCCGTTTCATGCCAGGCCATCACCAACGTGGACTATGTGAAGAGGAAGAAAGAATCAGTGCCTTGGTCCAGAGATTCACTGATTCTACCCTCCAGTAAACCAACAGTTCGATGTGGAAAATCCATGGAAAATCCACATAGTTGATACCCTCTGGTAAACTGTCCCATAGCTGTTGAAAATGGCCATAGAAATAGTGAATTGTCCCATTAAACATGGTGGATCTTTCCATAGTTACGTTAGTTTACCAGAGGGTATGAGCCATGAAAAATAGGCCTGAAAAATAGGCTAGGTACCTCCAATTTAGGTTCCTGAAATGTTCCACTGATTTACTACCCTCCGGTAATTTCACGGTTTGCTATTGAAAATTGCCATAGAAATAGTTGATTTACCCATTAAACATGGTGATTTTCCATGATTTTCCATAGTTATGTTAGTTTACCAGAGGGTAAAATTCCCTGGTTGATTGGTTGAAGAAGATTGGTTGATTGGCTACTTTGTTGGGACTTGGTTATTGGTTGATGATTTAAAATACCCCTGGTTGGTTGGTTTACCAACTGTAGGGACTTGTACTACCTAATTTACTGTGGACTACGATAAGCCATAGGATTGGGAAACCGATTTCAAGCAACTAATAGTTCATGAGATGGGACAGTGGTACGTTTAATGGCTCATAGTGTTTTTAATGAAATTCAGAACTCTGGGTACATCATGCCACGACCTCACTGCGACCTCAGATAAATGGCTATTGGTAAACCGGTATACAGTTCTTTTTTTTTAAATGTATGTTCATCAATGATTACTTAATATAGAATTGCCGTATGCAGAGAATAATATATATATACGGTAACGACATTTAAATATGTGGAGGGTTGGCCAGACGGCAAGGCCCCGGAGGTAGTATGAAATACCAGTTCGTATATTTAAGTGTAGTTGCAGTATGTTTAAATTAATTGGATCCCGTATGTTTAAATGGCTGGGCGGGCCAAGGAAAACCTTCCCGGAGGTACTTAGTCTAAATACCTATTTGTATATTTAAAAATCCGTATATTTAAATGTAGTTACCGTATATATATATATATTGCTATATTGATAAAATCATGTATACACACATAGAGGTAGATATACATATATATATATAGTTATATATATATAGTTATATATATATAGTTATATATATATAGTTATATATATATATAGTTATATATATATAGTTATATATATATGTAGACATTATATATATATATATATATATATTTGTATACATATTACATATATATATATATGTATACATAATATATATATACATATTATATATATACATAATATATATATATGTACATATTATGTATATATATATATATATCAACGTCTATATACTATAAGATTTAGAGATGGATACTATGTATGCCTCTGAATGTCTGGCTCTATGGGTGACTTGCTTGGAACAACCTGCTGGCTGGTCAACCTCTTGAATCTCATGAAGAACCCAAGAATTTGCAATTGCCACAGTTACCCTCTGGTAAACTGTCCCATATCACTGTGGAAAATCACCATTTTTAATGGGTAAATCAACTATTTCTATGGCCATGTTCAATAGCAAACTGTTAAATTACCATCGTATAGTTATGAATAAAATTTCTCATTTGTAGTGGATTTACCCTTTAAACATGGTCATTTTCCATAGCCAACTGTTAAATTAGCAAAGGGTCGGTATCTCATGGGTTTTGCCAACCTGTTTCCACCATGTCGACTGTCCAACACCAACTGACTCTGGCGAAAAACATTGTCGAGGTCGAAACATGAACATTTGTTTACCCTCTGGTAAACTAACGTAGCTATTGAAAATCACCATTATTAATGGGTAAATCCACTATAAATGGTCATTTTCAATAGCTACGTTAAATTACCAGAGGGTAATTTGTTTGTTTGTTGTGTGACTTTGTGTGCATGTGTGGGTGTGTGGTCTATTGGTACAACTATTGAGTGATACTTTTGAAACGCAGTTCCACTTAATGCATGATTATATGGCCATACTTAGAGGAATTATATCCCAGCTTGCGGGGGTACTATGGTTGAGCCCATTCAAAACAACTAAATCGCACCCCGAGTATCATATGGTGAGCTTTATATCATATTATATGTTGTATATATATATATGTATACTATGTGTATATCCCCGTATATCCTATGATACCAATTATACTCCAGGGTATCCCATTATATCCCGCTATATCATATCATATATCACATGGTATCTCCATATCATCAGTAGAAATTTCAGGCCCGTTAAATGGAGGTACTTTACCAGACAAGGCCAGGATATTCACTGAAAATTGGCCCTAAAAACATAGGCCGTTTAAAGGCTAGGAACCTCCAATTTAGGTTTCTTAAATGGCCATTGATATTGTTCACTGTAAACCCCCGAAGTTTGTTGGTGAAAGTCGGTTAAGGATATCCCGTATTATATCCCTTTATATCATATCATATTATATGTCCATCTTATTCATGCCTGTCTTATGATTGTTCTATATGATATGATCTATGACATTACATCCCCATATATATATATATATACATATCCTCTCTCTATATATATATATATATCCTTTATATATATATATATCCTATATATATATACCATATATGTACTTTTTATATCATATGACATCCCCACCTCCCTTTTCTCGGCCAGGATCCCATGTCGGATGACGATCGGGTCGCTGCCATCCAAATGGCCTGCGATGACATGCAGACAGGCGCCGAAAGCATGGCCGGCGATGCGGCGCTGCCGCAGGGCACAGGGGAATTCACGTGGTTGAAGCGTATTGAATGATTGGATTGGTTTATATAAGGGATTTTTTTTCAGGAAACCATAGATTTTCCCATCAAGAATTGGTAGTTCACCATGAAAAATGTGGACAAAAACATCCAAAACAGGGATAGAAAAGCCTAAAAAGCTAGGGATTCTTGCATGAAAGATAGGGATTTAAAGCATCAAACATATGGATTTCAGCATCAAAAAAAAGGTGATTTAACCATCAAAACAGTGAGTTAACCATGAACAATATGGATATTAATGGGATTTTAATGTTAATGGGAATAGAATGTGAATTTACTGTATCCATCAGATGTGGTATTCGGAATGGTCAATCCGGATTTGTTTGTGATGTAGCCATCACAAATAGTGAAGCATCCATCAAAAGTAATGATTGAACCAATGAAAGCAGCGAAAATTTTGGTGGATCTAATGGGCAACATGGATATGGAAGCCCAACAAGACGGATTATTTGGATTATCCACATGGATATGTAATACTATATGGAAATGAATATGTAGTATCCACATCTATAATGGATATGTAATATTATATGGATTATTTAGGTAAGTTTGAACAACAAGGAAGTTACCTCCACTAAGCAGTGGAATGCGGTTCCTAATTTCTAGACAAACCCATGTTTTGATCAACATATTCATTCCAAAACTCACGGGAAGAGGCCCCCCAAACAATGCGCTCAAGTTGGCAAACATAAGTAGGCTAAGTAGGGTTGAAAAGGTGGATGTACATCATCCTGTAACAACTGGAATACTTGAAAACCACGGAACAGATTCTTGCATAAATCATGTAGTTAATGTCATAAACGCAATAATGAGCCGTCCTCAATATTACCAGAAATGGGTAGTAAACATCATCCCCAAATGATAGGTTTAATCTTGGGTTTGCCACATTACCACCTCATGGTCGGATCTGCAAAATGGTCGGATTTGACTTTTGATTACTTTTTTGGGGATTGCTATTGTACAGTATGGGTTGCTGTGGTATTTTCAGGTTATTCGGTTGGTGAAGCATGATGAAATGTGTCCAGAACAGTAGGTTCTTTTCAGTGTAGGAAACATAACTTTCATAGAACTGGATGATGGGAAAATTGAAACCGGAAACCCCTATACTTGATGGTAAAAACCCATGGGTTTCCGGTAAAGATTTTCCCTTGAGCCAATCCGTAGGGTAACTTGAGAAAGATGGACCAGGCATGAGATGAAACCAATGCGATTTCCCATAAAACCAGGCCATAAAACCTGGTGGATGAACACAATTATTGAGACTCATCCCAACATCATCGACTTTTTCACCTTTGCTACAACGAACACACCCATTTTTGAAAGGTGAAATCCATCGAACTCCATATGATTATTTATTTTGCAGGTTATGGTGATGTTTGAATATGTTTGATGTTTAGATGCTCGTTTTAGACCACCCACATACTCACTAATAGGTAGTTTTTTCCAGAGTTTGCTATTTGTTCTTTGTTCAATCGCAATGTCTATTGGCTAAACCATCTATAAATGAGCTATTTTCTTCATAACTATGTTTCAATGGATTGGTTTAAGGGAAAATTTACAGGAAAGCCCCATATTTAATGGGAAATTCTATGGTTTCCTGTAAAATTTCCCTTAAACCAATCCAATCAATGTTCAATTACCAGAGGCGATTTTCCCATGTTTTACCCATAAAATCACCCTATTTCTTGACGGTTTAATCGTCATGGGGATCCATCTTCGGAGGGAATGGTTAGAATCCCATCATATTGGTGGTATGATTGGTGGTACCTATATCCAGTCTCATATATATATATATATACATGTATATATATATATATAGGCCATATAATACCACCAATAATCCAGATTATATATATATACATAGGCCATGATAATAATCCAGATTGGATTTTACGCCACTTAAGTTTGTATTTATTACTATTAAACCGATCATATCTCATCATAATCCCGTATTTTCATTTGATCAGCCATCCCTACATTTTCAATGGCCATTTCAGGAGCCTAAATTGATGGTATCTACCCTATATAAGGCCTATGTTTCAGGGCTAAATTCTAGGGAATATCCCCACAAAATATGGCCAAACATATGGCACGGTACCTCCATTTTAGGATCCTGAATAGTCCCATGTTTCCCATATACTATAATACATTTGTAATACATCTCTAATCCATAAACTGCAAGGATACATCAATATCATCATTGATGTGTCTGTGTATATATATATATATACTATAATCATATATTATAGATGATCATAAAGTGCAGGGATCCATCAATAATTATAATATCTTCATACATTAGACATGGATAGATAGCCACGAAACAAATGGATGATCCATCGCCTCATTTGAGTTGCTGAGAAGACAGCAGCCTACCCCTGTTGGTAAGTTTGCACGTGACATAATGCCTCATATTGTCCAACGATGTCCGACGTCAGATTAAACATTTGGGGATTTCCTAAGTCACAGGACAACCCCCAAAAAAAATCCAGTTGTCATGGATTAGACCATGACTTATAGGTTAACATAGGTTAACCCATGGCGACTGAAGGATCCCCGAGCCATTAAGACAGCAAAAAACAGTTCAACATTGATCTTTGGCCAGGCTGGTTACGCCCCGACATTCGCGGTGTGAATGCTCCAAGCCCCGGACGGATGACGCAGCTGTATCAACAGGAGATTTTTGGTCGCAAACGTGGATTCCTTGGTGCTTGATGTATACAATGGTTATTTGGGGGTATATAATGAATTTATAATGGTTTATAATATGTTGTAATGGTATTGTAATGGTTATAATCCTCCTTACTCATGATTATATGCGAATATATGGATTTTAGTACTAAAAATGTGGGCTCTAATGGGGTTTAACTAGCCAACAACATGGTTTGTTTGATGGGATTTAGCCAACAAAAATCCGGGTTGCCCCAATACCACGAGATGGGAAATTGGTGAATTTCACCTTGTAAAAATGTCGTGTTGGGCTCAACCTGGATGAACACATCCATGAACCATCGAGAAAGATGACAGAGTGTAAACCATCCAAAGTGGCAACAACATACACACACACACTATATATATATATGTATCACAGTGTGTAACATAATGTATATAGTGTATACAGGATATAAAATGTATATGATGTAATTTATACAATATATATATATAGCATGTATATGATACAATATGTTTTAATGTATACGATAAATATAATTAAACAAAATAAAATAGGATATAATACAATATAATATAACATAATGCAACATAATAAAAAAAAACATAATATAACGTAACATGACATAATATGATATAACATAATACACGATATATAATAAAGCATGTGTATATATATATATATATTTGTATACGTATTACATAACACATATATTTATAATATGTAACATATATCTATTGTATATCTAGCATATATATATATATATATCATTTTTTTTTATACACATAATATAACGTGTATATATAATATAATATGTATATATTAGTATATATATATATGCTCACCCACCACTACAGAACCCCCGAATGCCTATTTCACTGGTATTTACAGTACAACATGCCTCAAACTTGTACTTGATTTTAGGTCTTCGGATCTTACCTATCATATATTGTTTTACGGTTGCAGGCTTATGTTCTTCAGACACCTCATATATACATGTTCCATTTGAGTGATTTTTTCGTTGCGATGTCAACCATTTGCCCTTTGCCATTTGCCACCAACCAAAAACAAACGAAAACCCGCAGAAAAACAAAACAAAACAACAAAAAAAAACTTACTGTATACCTTTACACTCCTTGAATATCCCCTGTAAAACTTTAAATACCAGCTAATACACCTTTAATATATATATATATACCTTTAATATAGCATTTCATATATCCCTGGCATACCATTTGATATACCACGAATCTACCTTTGATATACCATCTATCATAATTGACCTTGAACATACCTCGAATATACCCTTAGTATACCTTAGAAATATACCTTGAAGTATATTTTTAATATGCCATTTAATATGCCTTTAGTATACCGGTTCATATAACATGAGTATAATTTGAATATACTATACTGTATACCTTTATTATCCATTTAATATACTTGTATTTTACCATTTAATATACCTTTGATATATCATTCAATCTATTTTTAGCATAGCATTTAATATATATATATAGAGAGAGAGAGAGTGAATATACCTTTGGTTTACCTGCAATATACCTGCAGTATGCCATATGATTGACCATGGAAGTTCTTTAATATACCATCTCATACACCGTTGACATACCATTAGATTTATATGCCTATACTATAGGCCCTATAGTATACCTTTGTACCATTTTGTTCACACTGAACATATCTTTAAATACACCTGTGGGGTACCTCTTACATACCTTGTATTTACCATTTAATTTGCTTTTAATATACCTTTCAAATACCATTTAGTATAATTATATACATGTTTGGTTTACAAATTTATGTACCATTAATATTCTATTTGATGTACCATTAATATCTTATTGATTGTACCCATTGATTTGCATTTATGGTTATTTAATATACCTTTCATATACCCTTTGATGTACCTTGTAAATATCTAATACACCTTTAAATATAGCATTGAATATACCTTTGGTTTACCTTGAAATGCATTTGATTGACCGTGAAATTATCTTCAATATACCTTTAGTATGAATTTTAACTACCTTTACTACACCTTGAATATACCTTAAAAACAAAGAAGGGTGGATGAGCAGGGCTTTCATTTTTTCCTTGGTATATATTCTAGTAATTATAGGTGTATTTACAATCTAGACCATCTAATTGCCTTTAACATACCTTTACTATACCATTTCTTTTTCCAGAGGTCTTGGGGTTCAGAGGGGTCCAGCCAAGGGGAGGGCACCATGGACAAAACAAGAAAACAAACAAAACATTGGAAAAAAACAAAGCAAAACAAAATCCAGAGGTTTTACGGGTTGAGAGGGGCCCAGCCAAGAGTCTCAGAACGTTGTTGTTCAACGATTGTTACTGACCCAATGGACGGATAAAGTAGACGATGTGGTGAAGCAGAAGATGCGGTGCAGACCATCCCATCTCAAGATGTTGACAGGTGGAGGTATTTCAATGCATTCGGGGGGTTCTGGGTGTGTGTTTGGCCACATTTATGTATATATATATATATACATATACATATACATACATGTCACACATTTATATAATTATATATAAATGTATATATGTATATATCACATTCATACATCCATACATTCATACATTCATACATCGTATTTAACAATACAAAATCATATTTTAGCATGTGTATAATATCTAATATTTAATATATGCAACACATTAATATAAATATATATATATATATATACATTAAATTTTATGTATATACACCACACACACACATCTATATAAAACCTGCGTGACACATGCATCACATGTACGTATATATGTATTTGAACATATACGTGCATATATACATACATACATATATACATATTTACGTATGCATATAGACATATATATACATATATATATATATACATACTTATTTACATATATTTTACATATATGCATAAATACACATATACATAATATACAAATACAAATACATACATATATACATACTTACATTTATACATATATACATTTATATATATTCATTTGTACATTCATACATGTATCCATTTTTACATGTATACATATATACATATATAATACATATATTATATATTCATATATTCATATATTCATATATACATGTATACATATATACATATATACATATTTTCATATATACATATATACATATATACATATTTTCATTTGTATATTTTTACATATTTACAAGTATACAAACATACATACAATTCATATATATATATATATTTGTACATCTTCGCATTTATGTATATAAATTCATTTTTTGAGTGTATATGATTTTAATAAATATTATAACATCATTTGTTTAAACATAGAACATTACTCAACTATTATAGTATATATTTATTTATACTGGCCGAACATTAGGTAGTAAATATGATTTTGTTTGACAAATGACGGTGCCTTAAAACAATGTGTTGGTTCATCATTGTCCCTATCTCTTCCTAGCTGGGTGGATGTTGGGCCTGTTGGGGGTTTCTCCCATGCTGATCTCCAACGGACCTGGTGACCTGCCGAGGCATCCAGGGGCTGTGATCTTCAGTGTGTGTGGCTCAGACACTGTGGTGAAGTTATGCAAGCACCTTGGCGCCGTCGAGGACGTGACCTAAGGACGTTCCGCGCTTTATGTTGAAATGGGACGTTCTACGGATGGTGTTTAGCGCATGGTTGAAACAGGTGGGTAGTAAAGAATAGTTTGCCACCCGTCATGATAAATTGTGCAAAGGGATTATGACATCAACAATAGGGATTATGACATCAACAATTGTTGAAGAATGGCTGAATAATACATGAAACAGAAACACCTACCCAAATCTCTGGGAGTTCTGTGGAAAGAACAACCAAAAAGGGTTTGTTTTAAAATTTGGAACCCTCTTCATATCATGAACTGTTCAAACACATTCTAAAGCATCGTAGCTTGTGCTGGTCAATGATTACGATTCAGTTTGACTTGATGACACCTAAATGATGATCACACCTCCACGATTTCTTTTTTTTTTAGATAGAAGTCCCGCATCCGAAAAAAAACCCGTTGCTATTTTCCTGTCAGCTTTGCCCTCCAGTCTTTTATCGGAGTTGTGTCCAATCATCGGGGATTTTTTTGCCGGGATGGGTACCCTCTGGTTATGTCAAAATAGCTATTGAAAATGGCCATTTATAGTGAGTTTTCCCATAAAAAAGGGTGATTTTCCATAGTTATGTTAGTTTACCAGAGGGTAAAGATAGTTTCTATGGCTGATATTTTTTGTTGCTTTTTTTTGTCATCCATTGTCAATTATCTCTCATCTGCAAACCTGCCTATGCCATGTGCAAACTCCACATTTTATGCCAGACCAGAAGTGGCCGTCCACCCTTCAAGTGTACCGAAATGTAACAATGTAGGTCCTGTATGTATCACCACAGTTCAAACTAGATGAGTATGAGTTCTCAAATAATTGCATGTTTGTTACGCTGCAGAAAAATGAATTTCCAGACGTTACCCTCCAGTAATTTGTTACGTGCGATGGACATGGCCCATGATAGAAAATTATCCACCCATTAAAAATGGTGGCATTTCATGCCTCTGTAACGAACTACAAGAGTTTATCACTAGTTCGGTAGGATTTTATTACTGAAATCATAAACCGGTAAAATAGAATGAATTGGGTGATGAAAATCGATGTGTTCCCATGTTTTACCCCAAACACACATATATATATATATATGTTCATCTATTTTCCACGGCAAAGTGCTGGGTTTTCCAGATGTTGCCAAGAAAGTTTCTTAGATCACCAACTATAGTTCCATATTTTCCATTAAAATGTGTCGTTATTTTCGTTGCGTGGCATTTTTCATGGCGCCGTTCCAAGGAACGGGTCGCGATTCAATCAGCCTTTGGTGGTGGTTGGCCGCCCAGGCATCAACAATGCACTGGTGAAGGACACAGTTCGGTGAATCAATGGGTAGCCTTTGGTAAAGTACCCTCTGGTAATTTAACATAGCTATTGAAAATGGCCATTTACAGTGGATTTTCCCATCAAAAATGGTGATGTTCCATAGTTATGTTAGTTTACCAGAGGGTAACAGAGCTAGCGAAGGCCATTTTCCAGTTCGCTATGGCTATGTTAGGTTTACTGAAGAGTAAATAGTGGGAAAACAAGCAACAATTATGGATGAATCATGGATAATGGCGTTGAATCACCTCTGGTGATTTGATATGGTTTGCGAAGTGGATAAATCACCATGTTTAAGAACGGTAATTCGTCATTTTGATCATCAAACTAAATGGCACATGGTTTCCATAGCTACTCGTATGTTAAATAACCAGAGGGTAAAGTTGCACCCGGAAAATACGGCATTTTTAGTGAACCGTAATCTTCCAACCCCTATTTGATGGCAGGGTCGATTTGTTAATTTGGGAGAGGGTAGATGGAATGAACATACACTAACTTTTGAATGATAACACTTGATGCATTGCAATGTTACTATAGATTATTGCAAGACTATGTTTCATTTCACTATTCGATGATAACATATTTTACATTTTCACGATACTTATATAGACCCTCCCCAAGAAAACTGATCAAAGTCCAAAAAGGTACATTATCCCATTTCTCTAGGCACTTAGAGGTCCCAGGTAAATCTACGAATTGGTTTTAAGGAATTGATAGATTACATAAGATTCTATTCAACCACCGGTGATGTTAATAAACAAAAAACGGCCAAACTATTGTCCCCATGTTCCTCACGATATTTTAATTTTCCCATGCTGGAATCGTCATTTTTTTCTGGTAAACTCAACATTTTCCTACAAAAATATGGACAATCAGCATTTTCATGCATTTCCCTAGCAATGTAAAATTGTATTTTTCCTATTAACGTCCCCATGATCCCTCAACGATCGTATCAACCATATTTTTTAAGGCTAAGTTTCAGGGGATATACCCCCCATTTGCTATTGCTTTGTATGGTACTAACATACCTCCATTTTAAGATGTATTAAACCCCCATTTGAGCTATTAAAAATACAGAAGGGAGGATGAGGGGCTACATGACCATCTCATAACCACACCAACTCATGCATAATGATGCAAAACCTTGTAAAATCAGACCTTTCACAACTCCACCCCCCATGGTAAGCCGCTCTCTAAAAATACTCCTATCCCATCTCATAAAATACTAGTTGGTTGAACACGGTTTCCCAATCGTAGAAGGGCCCAATAAATTAGCTCGTCTAAGTCGCAACAGAGTAACCAATCAACCAGGGTATGTTCAATCATCAACCTTTAACCAATCAAGTCCCAACAAAGTAACCAATCAACCAATCATCTTCAAAAAATCGAGCAGGGTATTTTTCATAGGTTGGTTAATAAGGATGCCCCTATTAGATGAGTAAAATCCCCAATACATTGGGTAGTAATATCATCAATCATTCCATCATTTACCAGTTCTATCCACTTCTATTCCCATATTGTTGATGGTTAAAACCGTATAAATATTGATTAATCCCCCAACCAATACTGGCCCATATGATTGATTATTATTCAATATGATAAAAAGTCAACTCATCTCTAAAGTGATATCTAGCTATAATCACCAAAGAATCATCTTTAAAAATCAACCAAGAGTATCTTTAATCTGCTTGGTGGTTTCAAACAATGTTTATTTTCCATGATATATGGAATGTTATCCTTCCCATTGACTTTCACATTTTTCAAGATGGTTAAGACCAGCAACCAGGTGACATGGTGCGAGACGGTGGTGAACCCAGAGGAAGTATATAAATATATGATATAATTCTTCACATCCCACTAATTATTGTTCTTCAATCACCAGAGTATCTTTATATGAACTGGAAAATCACCATTGTTCATGGCTAAATCAACTATAAATGATTATACATGACCATTTTCAATAGCTATGTGAGGAGACTTTACCCTCTGGTAAATTAACATAGACCCTGGCAGATAGGGGTTGGAAGACTAGTTTCCATTAAAGATTGGTGATTTTCAGGGTCTATGTTAATTTACCAGAGGGTAACCATTATAACCATTAAAAAATGAATATCCATAATATCCATCTAACAACATTAACTATTATGGACCATTAACCATTAATTTACCAGGGGGTAATAGTTAAATTATGACTAACATAGCCATGGAAAATCCCCAAAATAAATGGAGGTGTTAATGGGAAAATCATCTATAAATGGGAAAATCATCTATCAATGGAATATCCATCTAACAACATTAACCATTATGGACCATTAACCATTGGACATGATGGATATTATAACCATTACCATTGGAAATAGTTCATATCTTGCTGCGTCACTGTGAGGACACCGTGGCACGCTCCGAAGTCGCCACGGGCGCAGCCTTCTGGGTGAACGACCTGCCGGGCGGGCCCATTTCGTCGGCGCGGGTGCGACATACCTTGATCACGGAGGATATGAAGCGCCTTGGAATTTTCGAAAGGCCATGGGATGCCATGGCGGATATCGAAAAACCTGGGGAAAAATATGGAAAAATATGGGAAAATCGATGGAAACAACTTGAAAACTCAGAGAGATTTAGAGATTTGACCATGATTCGGCCATGAACAAAAATGATCGGAAAATCAAAGGAATCGGCCTTGAATCCTACAGATTTGACCTTCATTAGGGGAATGTTACCATCAAAGGCAATCTAATTGGATAAAATACTATATAATTGTGGTTATATTTAATTATCCAATTTAATAGTGTAATTGTTACTAATGGGTTATAATTGAGACTATGTTTTTTTGTTTTTAACCATCAAACATTGAGATTTAAGAATCAAACTCGTTTAACGATGATCTGTCCATTAAACATTTTGGATATGGAATTGACCTTGAAACCTACAGGATTTAAACTATTTAACTATCAAAATTGGTGACTGGTGATTGTAATGATGATATCATTGGGATGTGAACAACAATAATTAGTGGGGATTGAACGAATAAATCATGAACATATCGGAATAACTGGGAATATATATATATATATATATATTTAAGGGCTGCCGCCCCTGCCGCCGACCCCGGAAACAGGACAGTTGCCTGCGTTGAATTGCCCAAGTGGTTTGAATCTCCAAATCAGCAGTATACTGTAGGATTCTGTCTGACTTGCCTGATTAATTTTCTTCGAGTGGAACATGGAAGATCATTGCAATGTGAGAGTGAGAACTGCAGAACGCAATTCAGTGAAGATTGGGAAGACAAGCTTCAAGCATTCCATCCAAATTTTATTCGTTCTCCAAGTGTTAATGAGCCCTTTCCAGCCGTTGCTCGGCCAACTTTACCTTTCGCATCACCACGGTGGGAGGTACCGGGGATGGACTTTGGGATTTCGGAGGAAAATGTGGATGTAGCCAACAAGAATTTGGAATTCGAATAGTGTAAATTATTGGACAGAGTTTTGCTATATGTGACGCTTGATTATATATCCAATCAAATCTAGTAGCTGTATATGATCCGGCTTGATGTTTCCTTTCCCCGCTAGTTTCTGGTTTCTCCGTGTCTTTTGAGCACCTGGCAGGTGCTATGCAGTCTTTGGTGATCAATACGCCTGGTGCCCATGACATGTGCGAATGGGGAGTTCAAAGAAATTAAACCATTGGACAAGAAACATGGGTCAAAAACATTGGGATAAAACATTGGAACAATATTTTTTCGAATAATTGGCTAGTTTAATAATGGCAATGAAGCTTCGATGCCTTCACAATGGACAAGTACAGGTCCTTTGAGAGGTGAAGGAGTTGCATGATGATAATGTGCCGCAGTGGGGTGGAAATGCTAGAGTAGCAATTCTCACAGTACACTGATAGTCTTCACCAGTGAAGATGTGAAGATGGCAACTTGCTTGAGTTGAATTGTCGAAGTTGTTTGATTCTTTAGATCAGCAGCATCTACTGTAGGATTCTGCCTGACCTGCCTAACTAAGTTTCTTCGAGTGGAACATGGAAGATCGTTGCAATGTTCTCATCTTTTAACTTCAATAGCGCGCTTAAGGTCGAAATATGCACGTTTCTGTTGCTCTTTTGAGTTGGCAACTTTGAGACTGATGTGGAAGGGTTTAAATCTAGATACCTCACAAAATGATGGGTATAGGCAATTCCGTTTTAATCTTCCCCTTGCACACATTGCTAGCCAGGTAGTCAACGGTGCCTCGCATGGCCATGCTAGCTTGCGCTGCGCTGACCCGGAGGACAGCATGGTACTCAACTTTGGATGTGAAGTTGAAAAAGAACCCAAGAATTCACTGTACTGGAAATGCACAGCATCATTATCATCATCATCAGCATCATCAGCAGCATCATCATAATTTGTTGAGTATGCAAGCTCAAACAAGCGACATTTCTTGGGTTAGTTCGTAGAGCAACAATCACGATGACCAGTGGCATCACAGGTATGGGGAAGCTGCCATGAGGGCGGTTGTGAAGCATGCAGACAGTTGGAGGTGCGCAAGATTCAATGGGAAACTTGTGATTGATACAGAGGAGTTTATGGTGGAAAATCTGGTTCACATGGATGGTGTCAGAAGGGATGGGCATTCTGTAGTGTTCTCTGGTCGAAAGAGCAAGAGCATGCGCCATCACATCATTTCTTGGCATTTGCAGCTGAAATGTAGTTAAACATGGTCGATGGGCTGTGTATCTGGGAACTGCTACATTATAGGCTCAAGGCCAATCGTCATGGCATCGCCGCAGAAGAAACAACGCGTCGCTGCTCCTGCGCGCGTGGAGCGATCGGCAACAACGGTTCCATCATTGTCCTCTTTGAGCTCTGTTTCGGATCGTGGCCTGGCGAACTTTGAGTGCTACCTGGTTGATTTGAGCGATGTGAGGACTGTCCAGGAGAAGAAGGTGTGCGATGTGCTTTGGCTAGTGGGCATGGTTCAAACTGGGTGCCACTTAAGTAAAAGCTCAGTTGCGGAATGTTTGGTGTCGGCAGGTTGGCCCCAAATTTTTTGGATGAATCTATCTGGGATTGCTGGGTATGGTGTGTGGAGATCGGTTGGAGGTGGGGAAAGTTGTTAAAATAGCTGCAGCACGTGAGCCTCTGTGTAAAGTTGCATCGGTCTATGTTGTGTGAGGTGGTCTTTGGCGACGAAGGGACGGTGGTGCTTGGGACACTGTGGGGACCGCCTTGTCGTTTCCACAGCGTGCTTCAGGGCGGGCTTCGGCAGGCAAGCGCAGGTTGCTTCCCGCGCATCAGTGTCAAGGCCGCGGAGATTCGCCTGACCGGGCAGGGCGGCGGCTGCGACGTGATGAGAGCTGATGGATGCGATGAGAGCACCTTCGAGCTGAGGGGTGAGGGGCAGTTCAGTATCACCCCGTCGCCTGGGTCAACCATGGAGGAGTTTCTGTACTTCGGTCAGTGGAAGGCCCGGAAGGAATAAGGAGGGATTGTCTCCTTTAGTCGCTGTTGTGGGTTGGATGACGCAGTGGGAATCTCAGTTAGGGTAAATGTATGTCAATGTTGGGACTGGATGTTTTACGTCATGCATTTGCGTTGGGCCCGCTGGTGCTCGGCCTCAGGGCGACAGCTTCAACTTGCAGGGGATCATCGTCAAGGTTGGTGAGGTGCAGCACAGCCGAAGTAAGAATGTGCCATTCAAGGACCTTGGGGGAAGGCGCAGTAGAGTTGTAGACGCATCCATCACCGATATAGATTTTGTGAAAGCAAGTCGGTGTCATAATGTGACAATTGTGTTGTGTTGTGTGTAGAAGTCAACAAAGGAAGAGGGCGGGGTATGATCTCGTTCGCACGACAGGAAGTTGCAATCGTTGACAAGGTTGGTCGAGAGGTATCCATATTGTGCCACGACGAGATGTCGGCTGATCCAAACATCGAGGCAGGGTCAACCATTGTGAGAGTTCGTCGGTTCATTGTTGAGGTGTGGTAAAGAGAGGGTCGGACAGTCGGACATGTTGTTGAACGGTAAAGGGACTGGTCATTTGGGCAGCACGTGTGGTCATTGCAGGTGGGCTTTCGTGTCGCCATGTACGGTTTGCAGCGATTGCGGCAACGTCAAACTGCTTCCGGATCTGGATCTTTCGGACGTTCTGAACCGGAGAAGTTGTGGATGTTCAATGGTGGATTCATTCTGAGGCTGGATCAGGCCATCCATGAGGCCACATCATGCGAGACAATATCAATCCGTGGATGAAAGACTGCGTTTGTTGCACGGGTAAGTGCATGTGCATGTTGGTGAGGCTGCGTAGCTGTGGAGTTTGAAGATGTACAGTTGTTTCAGGTGACATCCCATGTTTGAAATCTTACATGGCCCACATCTAGCTTTCGCATGGCTTCTCTGTGAATATTCAGCCTGGCGATTGACATTTGGCAAAACTCGTAATGTTTGAAGTGCTGTAGCTTGGCACAAGAGTCAGCGATGTACAGTTAGGCTCCGTAGCTTCATGTGCATACGCTTGTAGAGATTTGGTTCTGCGGGATCATTTTGTTTGGATCCGAGGGGATCATTTTGCTTGGATCCGAAAGGTATAGAGTGCCAAGGGAACAGCAGGGACGAACTTCGAACTTGTCGCTCAATGACATTGTACAGAATCAGATTTGAATCACTTGAAAGTGCACGTTTACAATGCATGCTACAGAGTAGCTTATAGTTTGAAGCTGGCTTGCAGGAACTGCGTGGAACACATACATTGGTGTCCACTAGCTTGGCGAGCCTGGTGATATATCGTGGTTCGAGCTGGCTTGCCCAAAGCTTGCTTGGATGTTTTGGTAATCTTTGTACAGAGCTCTGCTTGTTCTGTGCGGCTGGGATGACTTTTGAAGATGGGAACGTTAAGACTGTGAATTATTGCTTTGAAACTGCAGAAACCATTCTGTTGAGAGATATTGTGATTTGAAGCTTGCTTTTTTTGGGGGGGCCTGGTCGTGGATTGGATGTTGATCGCGTTGCCTTTCTTTGTTTGTTTCTATTTTCGTAGATGCACGGCTGTACTTGTACCAGGTTGACCTGAAAGTGTTGGAACGGTACCTTTGGATTTGGTTTTGGAGGCGGCTGGTTGGTAAGTTTGGGGGGCGCGCGCGCGGACCCGCAAAGTGTCTGGGAGGTATCCGCATACCCATATTGTTGCTGGTTGAAATTCTTTTTATGGGCCCAAACTGCGATTTGTGCTGGTTGCATCAGGTTCTTCGGTGATATCCCTGCTAACTTTGGACGTCTGAATCTGTGCTTTGACGGGTGAAATCATAAAGAACATCTGGTTAAATCATGTTAAACCATGTTGAATCCACATTCTTGGTGGTGACATCACCATATTTTTATATATTGTTGATGGTTACTTGGGATTTTGCCAATAGTATGGAACACTGATGTGGGATTTTGCCAATATTATGTGTATTTATATAGAGACAGATTCGATGTCAATGTTGACATATATATATATACACACGTACAGAGACAGCTGAGATACCGGCCGCTCCCTCGGAGCAAACACCGGGGGCACGGCACGCGATCCAGGCAGTTCGTTAGGTCGCCGAAGTGACTGCGGATCAATCGAGGAGAAGCCAACAGGTCGAGTCCTGAATCCCAACAGGAAGTCTGGATACATTCCGGTAAACAAACATGGCAATGGAAGATTCCTTAGCAATGGAGGTTTGATTAGGAAAATCACTGATAAATGGTCCATTTTCCCTTGCCATGTTTGATTGCCGGAGGGTAGACAGAATGGAAAGGCCGGTGAGCATTGCTGATTGTCATGACTCATGTTGTTATCATCACAAGGATTATGATGAATGATGATTATTGATTGTATTGATTTTGAAGATAAGATATCATCATTATGATAGAGAAAGAGAGCATTAACGATCATGATGATTCACATTGATGAAGAATCACCAGCAACAATCATCCCAATACTTTCAACTATGTACACACACATATATATGTATAAATATATATATATATATGTATAAATATATATATATGTATAAATATATATATATGTAGATATATATATATATACATACATACATATCATATTTTGATCAAGAGAAATGAGAATCATCCCATCTCCTCAGCGCCTAGGCACAGCTTTCTTCTGGTGCCTTAGCCAAGTCGCAAGTGAAGGCCTGCCTCCGTCACTGCAGGCAGGGCCCTGCAGGGCCAAAGTTAGTGGGGGATTCACCACACGAAAACCATGGGATGCCATGTTTCACATTATAATGTATATATATATATATATACAGATATACATATACAGTATTTATAACTAAAATAGACATGGGGATGTTCATATGAAAACGTCGGGATAGTATGTGACTGATTATGAAAACCCGTATTGACTATGAAGAAATCTATGACAAAAGTGGGGGTTGGGTGTGATTGGGTATGCCCTTGACATGCAAAATCTTGCAAAATGGTTGACTCTCCAAATTGGATGCTTCAATACAGTCGACCAATTTTTGGATCAGATTTTGGGTACTTTTTGAAGATGTTTGACCGTGGCACCTGTCAGGGAGTGAAGGGTGGGCTCTGTTGCTCTTTGGCCCCAGGCCGGAAGGACCAGTGATTCAACTGTCAAAAGATGTGGGAAACAACCAGAGATGTAGCGATGCTGAAATGGTGACATGATTTGCAGAAGCGACTAGTAACTGGGAGATGGTATAACATGGTACCACAACCATCTATCTATTCACCAGAGAATATTTTTTTTTTGAGTTTGGAGTTGAGAACATCTACCTATAGAGCAGAAAAATCAGGTGCTTGCCAAAAGCACGATGTGGATGTTGGTGACATTACCATATTTTTATATATTGTTGATGGTTAGGCAGAACCAAATTTTTGTCGGTGATCTATGTGTGCGGATCTCCAACAGTCCAGCTTCAGGCGCAAGAAGTACTGGAGGCGCCCATCACTCTGAAAAGCTACTCTGCGACCACAAGGACAGCCATGGATGGTTCTTTGCAGCGGATGGGGGACATGACGCAGAAATTGATCCCAAATGCCAATTGCGAGATCATTGGGATTTTCTTTTTGTGATTTTCTGGTCCAAAAAAAGGAGCGTCCCAGGAAATTTGCACGAGGGTCTTATAAGAGTGTCGCTCTTTCGGCCTTTGAGTTTCTCCTGAGTGTTCAAGCTTCAGGATTTTGGGGGTTCTAGTGCTTACAGCATTGTTGTAAGGCTTAGGTTATGTTTGTCAAGATGCCATGGTGTGAGTCACTGACACTCAATGACACAGCTAGGACCGGCTGGTGGGACCTGCTGTGAATCGGGGTGCCAACATGAAGAAAGGAGTTCCGGTCTCAGAAGATACTCCACAGGTGAATCTCTTTCTGAAAGAATTCAAGACTGACTGAAACCACAACCATTCTGAAACAACATCAAATCGAACGTAATGTGGGTATAATAATCATAATAAATCACCTATTTGAGAATGGTTGAAAAACCACCTATTTATATCTACTTATGGTGATGACTGATTGTTATAGCCAACGTAACAAAAATCGTCGCTGATTTCACCAGTGGCTAGGAGGGAGCTAAGGAGCGTTTGGGGGTACCCATATTCCCAATTCATATATATATATATACATATATGTAGAGAGAGAGATATATATATATATATACATATACATACAGGCTGTGGCTGCGGCTAGTGTATTTTGAATTCCACTGAAATGTGCAGACGTGCAGATAGTCATTTCATGTCTCAATTTGTGGCTGAATCGCTGCGGCTGCACCATTTCGATGTCGTGGCTGGAAATCGACCAGGTGGATCGTCACATTTCCGATGCCATCGTAGTGTCACCTATGCATCCATGTGGGTTTGCTTCAAAGTGGATTCCTCCTACTCCATCCCATTGGTGATCAGAATTTCAGAACAGACGATCTCTTGACTTTGTTGATGTTCAATCAACAAACCACCAGATATCGCCTGAAGCGCTGTGGGAGGTCGGTGCCTGGGGATGTTTCGATGAGTTTAACCGTATCTCCATCGAGGCCGGTTCAGCAAGATGAGGATGAATCTGATTGATGATTTGTCTTTGGATTGATTGACGATTTACATTGATTTACCTAAAGTATGGTCAGTATATGTCAGTATGGTTGATGATGATGATTTATTGGATGATCCAAGAATCCAAGATCTACATTGTGGCTAAGCCATTCTTCACTGTGGCTGCACTTTTTATATATGCACAATAGTTTACACAAGAATACGGTTATATAAATCAGAAGTCCAGGATTTTACAATCCAGGAGTCGCTTCAAATAAATAGTTGTTAGGTGAGTGCTGGACGGCTTTGGAGCCTGCGGTCTCAAGCAACAAATATAAACTCATTCGAAGGGCGCGAAAATGAATGGATTCATTGCCGCAGGGTCAGTCCTCGCAGATGAATTTGAAACTGCCCTTGCTTGAGGCAAAATCGGTGGGCCCTCCAGACGTTGATCTCAGAGTATGTCTGGATCCAAGAACGCTTTCCGGAAAAGGTTTATAAAGCAAGACTGCGAGGTTTCTGAGCACACTATATCCGGAACATTACATCTGAATCCGATGATATTGGCAGATAGCTGCACATGGGCATATCCTACACTTCTGAAGTCTCAACATTGTGAATCCTCATATCCAAACAAACGTTTCAATTTGCAGATTGTAGATGCGAAATCAGGCACGTAGCAGCGTTCTTGGGAAATGATCTAACATAGCCATGGAAAATCAGTATGTTGAATGGGAAAACTCTTTTGCGTCGTAGTCGCAGAGCAACACGATCAAATTTGGTTTCTTGGTTGACTTGTTGCGGGACGATTTCAGGTCACATCACATGGGAAGGGATCAACAATGGGGTATCTTTGGAATTGGACAGTTTGATGTGAAATTCATGTCCCGGCAGTTCTGCATGAATTCAAGCAAGTAGTTGCTGGTATCGTGATGGCGCAGCCGCAATCCGCCCTGATTTGCACGTTGAGTAAGCCAGTGGTGCAGAATCATGATGATGCACGTGCATTGGTCGACGAAGCAATGGAAGGCAAAGAGAATTTGATCTTCAAGGCTGGGGTCGGTTGATGAAGCAATGTGGTTGGGTAGAAAATATGTAGTAACACTTCCAAGCTTCATGTATGGAATGTGTAGGGTTGAGACATCGCACCAAAAGAGTCGGAAAGATGTCAGCCTGGTCACATTATAGTGTCCTCACTGCAATAAAGTGGAATCATGGTTAAGAAATGGGTGCAGCTTTCATGTAGGCAAAAGAGATGACTAGCGATGACATAGGAGGATGTAGTAGTAAATCCTTGGGTTGATGAGGCTCGCCGTGAATCCTGGAAATCCATCTACCTATGCTTGACGGTGCCGACGACTGACAAAGAGTTCAATGCCATCGTCACGAAGTTGAAGGAAGCGTTCACGGCAGTGCATGTCGTTGAAGGTGCCGAGTTTGAAGCGCGGAAGAAAGGGGACCAGGATTTGCGGGCGAAACGGTGCCGACAGATGGAGCACTTGCAGGCTGTTGATTTATCTCTTGTTGATCGGCTCTTGAAGCTTCGAGGGGAGTCTGGATCACAGAAATCTCGTCGAACGGATGCGTGCCTTGGTGGATTACTGCAGGGAGTTGAAGAAGTAGAATGCATCGGATTCCATGTACATTCGGCCAAAGTGATTTTGGATGTTGATGGTGTAGCCGTTGGAACATCAGTCTTTTGGTTGTGGTGGATAAATCGAACCTGCTGAGGTCGAAGATTGCGACCTTGGCATCCCGTTTGAGTGCAGTGCAGTGTGCAGGTTTGCGTGTGAAAGACTTGGAGGTGCAGCCAACTGATAAGGCAGACGGAGAGGTCTGATTTTTTGTAGGATTGTTGTAGAGCTTTTCCTGACGTATCGCATGGCATCTCTGTAAATATTCAGCCTGGCGATTGACATTTGGCAAAACTCTTCATGTTTCAAGTGCTGCTTCAGAGGGTTCACTGTTGGAGCTTGGCACAAGAGTCAGCGATGTACAGTTAGGCTCCGTAGCTTCATGTGCATGCGCTTGTAGAGATTTGGCTCTACGGTAGCATTGTCTTTGGATCCGAGAGTATCATTTTGTTTGGATCCGAGAGGTGCAGAGTGCCAAGGGAACAGCAGGGACGAACTTCGAACTTCTCGCTCAATGACATTGTACAGAATCAGTTTGAATCATTTGAAAGTGCAAGTTTACAATGCATGCTACAGAGTAGTTTATAGCACCGCTGCAACAGTAGGCTTGCCACTGTCACTTCACATGATGGCGGGAAAGAGTGATTGAATTGGTATCATGCGGCTGGGAAGAGAAGGCTTCGCCGTGTTGGCGTTGAACAGCAGAACAGCAGGCATGGATGTATGTTGCAAAACTTCGTTTCATGGTGGGCTGACCCTTCTGGAAGTCGCATCCTCATATGGAAAATTTTGTTATCCGAATTCTTTTTCGTTTTGGTTCCATCTTGGGTACCGGTGACGAAAGCAAAACCCCAGAATCCAAAGATATAGGCAGCAAAACCATTTCATAAGAATCACCATGATATCCTATGAAATTGGGTGAAATTCATGAAAGAAATATGCTTAATTATGGCTTAATTGACTGTGGGTATAACAATCATAAACCATCTCCATGATCACCATTTTTATAGGTGGTATCAACCATGAAAAATGGGTGGTTTATTATTGTTGTACTCACATTATATTCAACCATCATTGATGGCCATTCTGGATGGACTGCTACTCCAAGGTGGAGTCGCGTTGCAGCACCAGAACCAACAGCAACAAGACCAAAATTGGCATCGGGACCCAGCTTTGTAGCAAAACCCGCGCAGCTGTCCACGGGAGATCGACGGACAGGATTGGGGATGGCGGTTCATAGACTAGCATGGATCAGCTACGACATGGGATATATATATATATATTTCATATAGAGTTTATATAGATGATGATACTTTAGGTTGGGGGAGTGATTTATTCTGACACGTCCGAAATTGTCGAGGAGTTGGCCAAATATGGACACAACACGAGTTTGTCTTCAGTAATGGTAAGGTCTAGAAGATGCTAGAAGCAACAGTGGCCTATAGAAGCAACAAACCATAACAAGCCATGCAATCCACATGATTTTTTGATCATCCATGAGTTCCAATGAGTGAGCTACGGAGGCTCCTTCTGTGAACTTCCTTGCTGTGCATTGCTCAGAAACTCTTCTGGTAAACGTTGACAAAATGGTCCATCTATAGATGGCGTACCCATTATTTTGATAGTGATTTTCTCTAGCTATGTTAAATTACCTGAAACGTAGTCAGCTTTAATGTCTAGTGATTCTTACATTCAAGTCCAGATGTTCGTGTCGTTGGTTTCAGAGGTGACGGAAGATTGATCCGAGTTCGACACCGAGAATGCAGTGGATCGGACTGGTTGCGTGTGGGTCCCTCAAGTGAGGAGGAATTTTGAGGCCTAGTTGGGCCATGGAAGGCTGCAGTTGAGTCGTTTTTGGCAGGTATATTTAATATACCTGGCTGGAACCTTCTAACTTGAGGCTTTGATGGGACCAACTTGAGGCATTTTGAGGCCTAGTTGGGCCATGGAAGACCTTAGTTGGGCCTTAGTTGGGCCTTAATTGGGCCATAGTTGGGCCATGGAAGGCCTCAGTTGAGCCGCTTTTGGCAGGTATATTTACTATACCTGGCTGGAACCTCCTAATTTCAGGCTTTGATAGGGCCAACTTGAGGAATTTTGAGGCGTATTCAAAATGACAGATCAAACACGAAAAATGAAGATATTGTGTATCCTTCCTGGTACCCCAAATCCCATCATTTTTCAATTTTGGGACCTTGCCAAAACACTGGGATAGGGATTGAAACAACAGAAGTGGATATTGCAGTACACGATATTTTGCTCATTGCATTCAATATATACATATCTCTACATATATACATATTTATAGAGGTATGTATGAATATATATATATATATACACACATTTAGTCATATATATGTATATATTTGAATGCATAGTAACATATATATATATATACATACATATAGATATATGCATAATTACATATGTATATATATGCATACATGTAGTTATACAGGGTGATGTATACATAATTGCATATATACCTATACATACATTTATATACAGACATATATGATTATATATACTTATATATGTAGATTCGTGTATATGTGGTTGGTTGTTTATATATAAATGTATATATATATACAGCTAACGATGCATATAGTTATGTGTATGTTTCTATATATATATATACACTTGTTTATATATATATATCCGTTTACATATATATATATATATGTTATATATGTGTTTGTACATATATATACCTATTCATATCTATATATATATATATGTATATACATGTTTTACATATGTATATGCATGTATCTATATATATATATATATAATAGTTTGAGATATATATATATATATATAGTCATGTATAGTTTCATATATCTATAGTCTATAGTGTCGTAGCTCTTTGTCGTCCGAGACTCAAAACGAGCAGGATGGCAGAGTACAACCTCGCTTGTTAAGGATGGCAGACCTTTAACCATGAAGTAGATTGTATATAAGTCTCTGTAGTTACATTAAATGTATATAGTATGCGGTTAAATGCAGTTGGTTTCAAATTGCCGATCCATGGCTACCCCATGGTACCCTTCGATCCATGGCTACCCCATGGTACCCTCCGAGCAATGGTGAGCTATGTCCCGAGGTCGCGGAGAGTTTCATCGGCACTCCTGGAGCCTTTGTGGATTTGGAAACCACCATCAACGACTTCGAGGAGGTTGTTGTTGGCAGGTTTGAATGAGTTTGTTTTTTCGAACAAATTCGACATTTGGACCCCAAAATCAAATAAAATCATAGAAAATCATTGATATGTCCAGATTCGCTGATGCGTGACCTATATTAAATTTGAATATGTGAGTCAAGCACTTTTTCTTATAGAATTCCAAACATAAGTAGCATTCCAACTGTTTACCATGAGTTATCATCTGGTAAATTAACATAGACCCCGAAAATCACTTAGTTTCAGTAGAAACGATACAATCTTCCAAGCCCTATCTGGCACCGTCTATGTTAATTTTACAGATACTAATTGCAGGTAATCAAACATGGCAATGGAAAATCACCTATGTCATTCTCTTTCTATGGGTAATTTACCAGGTGGTAAGTCCTTGCCGAAATCATCCACAATTTTCCCAGGCATCGGCTAGGATATCGTTTGCAGCATCGGTAGGTCTTGTCCGGCAACTGCGACGACATCCCCGAGGCCTGGTTAACGGAAAATTGTGCCATGGAGATTGGTTTTAACAAGCATGGTGGAAAACTATGCGTCAAGATGATGGTTTATAGGATTTGATGGTGGGTTTGATATGATTTGATAGTGTGATTTAAGATGATGTTTATTATGGTATTGCATAACATCCTGCAAAAAGTCGTCTCCAATCATCCGCAATGTCTCCAAGGCTTTCCCTGCGAAAGCGTGGCGGCAACTTGTGGAGCCAATGTTCAGACCAATAATCAAGTAGCAAGTTTTTGGGCAATAAGTCAATGATTTTGGGAGCCAATGATGGTTGGGCCTGGTGGGCCTATAGTGTAATGTACATAGTCATCATAGTCATAATGTATTGATACAGCAGCTTGATGGTGTGGTGATGTCTTGCGGATGTAGTCGTGGAGTTGTCACAGAATATGTCAGCTAATTAGAACAAGGTTGAACCCATCGCAACGATTGAATCCGTTGCGACCGAGTCCCACAGATGATGGTTAGATTACGGGGAATCATCCCCTGTTATGGCCGAACTATTCAGGTTAGTGAATTATTCTAATTTACCCAGATATATTGCGTGTTTTCATTTCGTATACATGGTGGAACCTGTAGTGGAACATGGTGCTATAGGTAAAATATTTATCATCTATATCATACTTGGGTATCTGTTTGTTTCTGATGTCGATTGTGCGTTGAATTCTGTATGTTTGTTTTGGATACAATTTGAATGCGCTGCAGAAAGGAGTTCCCCTGCCATTGTCAACCTGGCTCAGGTTGTTCGCCCTTGGACAGCTGCTTGGAAAATGGCCGCATGCCCTTACCGAAGGTTGTGCAGGCCGCTGGGCTGGTGTCGGTGTCACAAGATCACTGTCTGATTACAGTGCCAGACTGTCAGACGATCATCGTGAGAGTTCAGCAAGCAAAGATATTAACAAAAAACCGGTTGTACTGGAACACGGAGTCATACAGAACGATATTGTAGAGAAAGTAGATACATGAATTGATTCAGCTCATGTGAGCCTGGAACGATGTTTCTTTTTGGTAGCAGAGATCTGCCCTGACGCATCGACAAATGGGCTGCAGACATGATGTGTGTTGGGTGCCTTGAAGCCAAACATGTAGCGCTGGTGCAGAGTACCAATCAACTGGCTTGCCCAACAAATGATTGTGCAGTATGATGTCAGCATAGCAAAATTAATCTATCCTGTGGGTCTGATGTGAAGTCACATTTGCTGGTAGCATACATGGGTTCGAGCCAGTCGTTGTCGGTAGCGTGTTGATGGCGCAGCCGCAATCCGCGCTGATTTGCACGCTGAGCAAGCCAGTGGTGTAGAATCATGATGATGCACGTGCATTAGTCGATGATGCCACGGAAGGGAAAGAGCATCTGATCTTTAAGGCTGGGGTTGGTTGATGAAGGGGAGAATGTTGGTTGGAGGTTGAGTGAGCACTGTGATACATTTGAATTTGAGTTGACAAATGGGTGCAAAATTCATGTGGTTTTTAACCGATTTGATCTATCTGTGTGGCAACATAGCAGGGAGTTGGTGGAGTTCCCCGGAAGTTCGCATGTACATGTAGGTATTCTAGCCATGACATAGGATGTGACATTCCATGTACAGTTGGCCAAAGTGATTTATGGTGTAGCTGTTGGAACTACAGTCGTTTCAGAAATCGACTCAGAACTATCGTAGTCCGAGGAATAGTAGCAAGAAAGGCAAATGATCATAGTTTCGTTAATAGGATTAGAATACATCGTCTCAGAAATAGTTTCAGAGCCAGTAATATATGGGAGTCTCTATAATTGGGGTACCTCCAAATGGATGGTTGGACATCAGTCTTTTGGTTGTGGTCGATAAATCGAACCTGCTGAGGTCGAAGATTGCCACCTTGGCATTGCGTTTGAGTGCAGTGCAATGTGCAGGTTAGCGCGTGAAAGACTTGGAGGTGCAGCCAATTGACAAGGCAGACAGAGAGGTCTGATCTTTTCCTGATGTATCGCATGGCTTCTTTGTGATTATTCAGCCTGGCGATTTGCATTTGGCAAAATTCGTAATGTTCGAAGTGCTGTTTCAGAGGACTTGAATGCTGGAACCTGGCACAAGAGGCGATGTACAGTTAGGCTCCGTAGCTTCATGTGCATGCGCTTGTAGAGATTTGGCTCTGTGGGATAATTGTGTTTGGATCTGAGAGTATCATTTTGTTTGGATCCGAGAGGGACACGGTGCCAGGGAGACGGCAATATTTAACGAGCTTCGAACTTCTCGCTCAATGACATTGTACAGAATCAGATTTCAATGCCTTCAAAGTGCAAGTTTACAATGCATGCTACAGAGTAGTTCGCTGTAATAGTGGGCTTGCCATTGTCACTTCATGATGACGGGAAAGAGTGATTGAATTAGTATCATGCGGATGAGGCGAGAATGAACGCCAATGTGGCTTGCTTGTTTTTGCCTGCCGTGGTTTTGAGTTCTTTGTAGTTCGCACACTGAGAGACATTTTCTCCTTGTTTCACATAGCTGGGATGCAGCGGCGTCCAGGTGCAAGTGGTGGTGCGCTGGAGAGGCAGCCAGAAGTCATTGAGGCTTGCTTCGCCGTTTTTGTTCTCCGAATTCTCTTTCATTTTGGTTCCATCTTGGGTACCTGTGACGAAATCAAAACCTAAGAATCCAAAGATATAGGCATCAAAAGTATCTCATAAGAATCACCATGAAATCCATGAAAGAAATATGCTTAAACAATTGTGAGTATAACAATTATAAACCATCCCCATGATCACCATTTTTATAGGTGGTATAAACCATGAAAAATGGGTGGTTCATTATTGTTGTACGCACATTATATTCAACCATGATTGATGGTTAAGCCGTTAAGTCATTTCAAATTTCCCAAGTTTTGCTGAGTTAACCCAGGAAAAATCTTCTATAGAAAGGGCAGAATTTTGGCCAGTCTGCATGGACTGCTGCCCCAAGGTGAAGCCGCGTTGCAGCACCAGAACCAACAGCAACAAGACCACAAAATTGGCATCGGGACTCAGTTTTGTAGCAAAACTTGTGCAGCTGTCCATGGGAGATCGACGGACGCGATTGGGGATGACGATTCATGGACTAGCATGAACCAGCTACGACATGGGATATATATTTCATATAGAGTCTGGACGCCTTGCAGAAACATGAGCATGCACAGCCCAAGTGGGTGAGTTCAATGTAGATAAATCTCTGAATGAATAGATACTTAGATTGATGGATAGATAGGGTTGGATGAAAATTGAGATTCTATCCCAGATTTTATGGTTGATCGGGCTTCCTCATTACTAAGTGTCATTTTTGGGAGGATATATCCTATGTTCAGATACACCGAAACAAACAATGTTAACAATAATGCGGTTTTCCAGACTCTGATCTCGATTGCTGCATCTGTTGAGGTAGCAGCAACACCACTTTTGGATGACATCGGCCATGACCTCTATGCTGAGGACTTCGCGTTTTGCTGCCACGCTTCCGTAGGGATCTCTTCTTGTCCCATTTGTTCCTATAGGAACCGGTTAGCTTGGTTGAATGATTCCAAATGTGAGTGCCTTGTAGGGCTTTTGAGACCTTCCGCATGATGCCAATGCACCTTGCTCCGTCTCGCCTTCTTTGTATTTCGAAAGGCGATGCTTTGATGTGGCTATGAGGGAATGACATGGAGATGTTCAGTTCTGTAGTCATGGAACATCTTAAGATTTTCCAGTCACCTTTGAGATGGCTGACATCTTGGTCAGTTCATGGTGTTTCATAAGTTCTGCTTGTGCTGCGGGTATCCATGATATCCAGATGCTTTAGAGCCCATCACCTGTTTTTGGCGGGAATAAGTAAGGGATTCCAACCATGAAAAGCACATATCTTTCTGCATATCCCTCACATGGTGCATTTTCGTGCGTCTTCTCATAGAATTCTAATATCCAGGCGACAAGTCATTCAAGTCCAGATGTTCACGTCGTTGGTTGCACAGGTGACGGAAGATTGATCCGAGTTCGACAGCGAGAATGCAGTGGATCGGACTGGTTGCGCGTGGGTCCCCGGATTCACGATGCCAAAGCGGCAGTCGGGTTACTTGGTGGCGACTTGGGAAGCCATGGATTTCGTTGACCATTTCAATTATGGAAAAGGATTTTATGAATCATGGGATTAGGAAAAACCTATTGGCACAGACAACGCGCAGGAGACTGGAGTGTTTGTAACGCACCCAAATTGCAGTCGATATTTTGAAGATGTTCTATCTATCTATCAATCTATCAATCTATCAATCTCTCTATCTATCTATGTATCTATCAATCAATCTCTCTATCTATCTATGTATCTATCTATCTATGTATCTATCTATCTCTATCTGTCTATCTATCTATCTATCTATCTATCTATCTATCTATCTATCTCTCTATCTATCTATCTGTCTGTCTGTCTGTCTGTCTATCTATCTATCATTTTTTCTATCTATCTATCAATCAATCAATCTATCTATCAATCTATCAATCTATCAATCAATCTATCTATCTATCTATCTGTCTAGTTATCTATCTATCTGTCTGTCTATCTATCTATCTCTATCTATCTATCTCTCTATCTATCTGTCTGTCTGTCTATCTATCTATCTATCTAGTTATCTATCTATCTATCTGTCTGTCTGTCTGTCTATCTATCTCTATCTGTCTATCTATCTATCTATCTATCTATCTATCTATCTCTCTATCTATCTATCTGTCTGTCTGTCTGTCTATCTATCTATCATTTTTTTTATCTATCTATCAATCAATCAATCTATCTATCAATCTATCAATCTATCAATCAATCAATCTATCTATCTATCTGTCTAGTTATCTATCTATCTGTCTGTCTATCTATCTATCTCTATCTATGTATCTATCTGTCTATCTATCTATTTATCTATCTATCTATCTATCTATCTATCTATCTATCTTCCTATCTATCTATCTATCTATCTTTCTTTCTTTCTTTCTATCTCTCTATCTATCTCTCTATCTATCTCTCTATCTATCTCTCTATCTATCTCTCTATCTATCTCTCTATCTATCTCTATCTATCTCTATCTATCTCTATCTATCTCGATCTATCTCTACCTATCTCTATCTATCCCTATCTATCTCTACCTATCTCTATCTATCCCTATCTATCTCTATCTATCTCTATCTATCTCTATCTATCTCTATCTATCTCTATCTATCCCTATCTATCTCTATCTATCTCTATCTATCTATCTATCTATCTATCTGTCTATCTATCTATCTATCTAGCAATCAGTCTATCTATCTATCTATCCATCTATCTATCTATCTCTCTATCTGTCTATCTCTTTATCTGTCTATCTGTCTATCTCTCTATCTCTCTATCTGTCTATCTGTCTATCTGCCCATTCATCCTATTTATATATATATATACATATATATACATACACAAATGCACATACCTATATATACATACATGCATCGCATACATTGTATTTTCATTTTTTACATATACATATACATAGGAAGTATGGCGGAGTCTGACGCTGGTGATGCTAGGAAAATTCGGGAACCGAAGGGTTGGGGCTTGAAGCAAGTATGGCTGTAACAAAATCTTCGTATCACCATCGGTGAACTGGTTGGCTCCATCAAAGCCTCAAGTCGAGAGGAATTTTGAAGCCTAGTTGGGCCATGGAAGACTTCAGTTGAGCCGTTTTTGGCAGGTATATTTAATATACCTGGCCGGAATCTCCTAACTTGAGGCTTTGATGGAGCCAACTTGAGGAGTTTGGAGGCCTAGCTGGGCCATGGAAGGCCTCAATTGACACGCTTTTGGCAGGTATATTTAATATACCTGGCTGGAACCTCCTCACTAAGAGCAATGATTATCAGTACCATCATCACCATGATCCTCATCATGGCTAGCATCATGAATCGCAAATTCTCAACCAGTAACGACCAATTGGTATCTTGATTCATTTTTCTTCTGATCGTTCTTATCATTTATCAACAACCAGCATATTTTCAAGATTGTTGGTTGGTACTATTTATAGTTAACTATTCAACATTAAACCATCACCTATCATAGTTCACCTTGAAGCCTTTTCTGATGCTACTGCCACTGTTTTTCAGTGTTGTTGAACAGATTATAGCGCTGAGGCTAGGGTGTCGCAGCAAGATGGCGCCAGCATCAGCAAGCTACGACAGCAGGCTGCGCCACCATTGTGATGCCTATGATGGGGTATGTTTAAGCCACTGCAACGGTTACTAGATGCTGGTAAACCCAATATATTTACAAAGGTTCCAACAGCATCCGGTAGAAGTTGGTCGTCGGATCGAAGGGCAGGGGCAAAAAAAGGTACTGGACACCTGACCCCGATCACGTCCGTTACAGGATTTGGTTGAACAGCTGCATGGTTTTGGAAAGGCTTACATCTCTTTAAGGGATATATACCCATTGTGGCAAATCCATGCAAGTCCAGGTATTCCTCGATCATGATCAATCATGGGTGATGCTAATCATCTATACAACCGACTTCATAATAGTCTAGGAGACCGGAAGTTTTGGATGAAAAGATGGAAATTCCGGTACATTTGCGCCAGCATGTGAGACACCAGTTGTGCATAAGCAACGTTGCGTTCGTGCTTGTGTGGCTGCATGGAGTGTAACAGCATCTAGGACAATGAGCCATCATATGTCACAGTCCATCAACTGTGATTTAGGTTCTTGGCAGTTCTTGATAATTCCGTTCACCTTCCTTGAGCACGGCATGCAAGGCATTGTTATAATTTAGCAACTGCTTCTACCATTGGTAAGCATCAGTTGGCTGTCCAGCTATGTTTGGCAAAATTAACACAACTTCCGGCTATGATGTACAAGCAACAATCATTAATTCAGCATCAATGAGGCATCCTTCATGATTCCAATACAAATTCCAGCATGAATGATTATGAGGCAGGTTTCCAGGCCGATTGAGGAAATGATATGACACTGGCATTTTTCGTGCAATTAGATGTAGATTGCAAGTGGCATCTCAATTCATGGCGCGGCACGATGTTCGCAATGCAATTCGAAGCCTGCTTGCTTCTGCAGACCCTCCAGAAGATACACTGACAGACTTGGGAGGCTTGGCAGGGCCTGCGAACATGGGGGATGCAACGTGGATAGGGCAATGTCTGCGCGCTATTTTTGGCAGCGCACAAGCATTGTCTGCTGTGCCTCTTGACTGGCCTTTGGCATGGCTAACGTGCTTTATGAGTTTTAGACACCCTCAAAAGTTTCCTGAGAGGGAAACTTGGATGGAGGACTTCTATGCTGTAGAGCATCCGTTGTTTGGTTGGTCACCGGCTGTTGTCCAAGAAAGAGTGCGATGTCACAGTCCGACGAAGACAATGGGAGATGAGTTTGCTCAGCAATTTGCAGACTTCGTCCAGGCTTCACCAAAGGAGACGCCGTCAGAGAAGCGTTGCTTGTTTGTGATCTCTGCGTTAATTCTTGTTCCGAGATCTATGTCTATGCTCCACTTCTTCGCTGCTCGGGTGTCTGCGCCGCTTGGCACACCATCATGGAGCTGTACAACTATTTCTTGGACAAGAAACTGTTGCATCCAGGCTTGGAGCCAACTAGAAAGAGACAAGCGCACACAACGGAGCAGAAGCTTCTCAGTATAGGCCAATTGCTTGATACTTTTCTGGCGCCGTGGCTTCTTGACGAAAGCTGTTGGGACAGGCATCTGGATCTTGAAGCTACAAAATTCATCCTGAGTGTGGATGGCATGCCTTGGCTTAAGGGCCCGCTACAGCAAGTACACTTCTGCGATTACGTGATACACGCTGGCTTGATGGCAGAAACCTTGGAAGCGTCTCAGGCTGCGAGAAATTCAGCGCTGTTTCTGGAACTATCTGGTCGCAGTTG
>CAMXCT020003313.1:47500-69232 GCA_947184155.2 Cladocopium goreaui
TATGTATGTATGTATGTATGTTATGTATGTATGTATGTTAGTATGTATGTAATGTATGTATGTAATTATGTATGTATGTATGTATGTATGTAATGGTATGTAATGGTATGTAATGGTATGTAATGGTATGTAATGGTATGTAATGTAATGTAATGTAATGTAATGTATGTATGTGTGTATGTATGGCATCATCATCATCATCACATCATCATCATCATCATCATCAGCGTAGCATCAACTGCTTCTGCAAGTTCACATGAACGTTAACATGTGCGTAGCATCAACTCTGTCTACAAGTTAACATGAACGTTAGGGGTTGTTCTTGTTCCAGAAGCAGGGACAAGCCTATATATACATGTGTATTTATATATATATATATATCAGTACATGTATATATATATATATACATATGTGTATATATATATCATTACATATATATATATATACATATGTGTATATATATATATATTTACATATCATCACACACACATATTTATATACACATGTAGATATAAGTATTACACATATACACACACATATATATATATGTGAGTATATGTATATGTATATGCATATGCGTATGCATATGCGTATGCATATGTATATGCTATCATCTACTCATATTGTTTTCGATTGTGCTCGATGTGGTTGATGATCCTGACAATGTCAATTCACTCTCTACGGCCATTTATATGAGCACCACTGTTGGTTATGGCATGGAGCTTAGTGTTGAGATCTTTGATGGTCAGGTTCGTAGTTTAGCACAGCTATGGAAAAACATATGTTTTTAAAACTATTTCTGGCACAGGCACACTCGCACAAAATATGTATATATATATATATTATATATATACATATGCATGCCATTGATATGCAAATACATAGTACGCCTATACTTGGGCCGTTTACACGATAGCAACGTAAAAACATATGCGAAATGACCGGAGGGTACCTCGAGCTCAAAGCTAACTCTTGGATCTCCTGAGGTGATGTCACACCGAAGACCTGGCCAGCTAGAATCGTTTCGGGCTTCCATCCCATGTTTCCCACCGTGACCGTTTCTCATGTTTCATTAACTGATCGATGGCTGCTTGGCTTCCTGCAGAAGACACATCGCAGCACTCGTGGTGTATGCAACTTCCGTTGCGTGGGGAGTGTACCTCGCCCCAAGGGAAAGTGCAGAGACGGTTGAACAAAAAGCGCGCTTGACACCGTTTTTGGTGGCATGATTTCTATGGTATAGTCTAGTATAGTGACCTTACACCCAAGCCAGGCCCACCCTGGCTTCAAAGGGGCATGGCATTGCACTCAAAGATCAGCACTTTCACATCGAACAAATTTCGTAACCACCCAAAAAACATGTTCGCACAGCATTAAATCCCAGCAGTAGCCATTCATCGGTTCCATGTGTGTGCAATATCAGACTCGTTTCCATAGTTCCCAATGGTTCCTAATGGTTTCCAATGGTTCCCTTTGGGACCATCCAGCCGTCGCCACAGAAGATTCCCCCATGCAGTTTCAAGTGCGCAAGGCTGTGGCCGGCGCCGCGGCCGCAGCTTTTGACCTGGAAATTCCCAGTACCTGCTCGGTAAATGACCTGATGGAGGCATTGGCTTGGGACCCTGGAAGCAACCGGAATCTGAAAGGAAGATCAAGGAAACATCTGGAAAATCTATGAACATCTAGACGTTGATTGGGTGTATGTCCTTAGTTTTTTCTTCCGAGATTCGGACTTTTTGTGGGGGGAGAGCAGATTCAGACAGTGTTGAATTCGTGGGATAAGAACGCCGAAAAAGAATGAAACAGATTTGTAGAAAGAGGGAGTGAATCCCGGTAAGACAGGATTTGAGCAGGTGTTCTTGAAACATGAGGTGAATATAGGTGAATGCTTGGCAACTCGAGAGATCCCAAGACATTCTAGATTCTAGCAGCGAATAATAATGATAAATATATGATTGATACATGATTAGTCGCTATAAGAATGGATGATTCACACAACACATTTGATATAGGAATGCATTTGGAAACTTAGAGACTTCAGGCTATAGGAATGCTGTAGGATTGATAACTGTGAAATTATTTGTTGTAATTACACACAAACGGATTAATGAGCATTGATTATTAAATTCTTTCATGGTAATTTATCAAAGAATTGCCCGATTAGTAGGATCATTATTGATTTTGATTTGTCTTTAGATTGGATCATTGAGAATATAGTAATGATCATGTTTGTCAGATTAATACCTTAAATATCCAAGACTCTTTTCGAGTAAGAAATTCCACCTTCAACAGAGGCCACCAGGGAGAGCTGTGCAGTTCAGCTCATAACCGTGGTCAGCGGTGGCAAGCCACTCAAGGACGGAATGCGTCTGCAAAACTGTTTTTTTTGGGATCAATCAAGAAACATGGTTGTAACATGTCGTAACACGGTGGAGCTTGTTTTGTATATGGGAGACTCTTTTGGAAGTCCACGGCTCCGAGATCGACATGCGTAGGATGCAAGTGCAAAACTCGCGACCCTTGCAGATACAGCAGGTGGACTCCATGCTGGTCATGTTTCGTTTTTTTTTGAGGGGGGCGTAGTCAGTTGGATTCAACAGCTGTCGTCAAGTCTAAACACCAAGTAAAGCTTTGGGACTCAGCCCAAGGCGTCAGAGGGAGATGATCAAGACCAGTATCAACCATCAAAACAGTGGGAATAAAGTATTGACACCTATTCAGCATTATGAAGCACATCTAAAACCATAGTGGCAATTTCTATTGATTAATCAGTACATAAGTAGAACTTGCAGAACCAAGTCACCATAGATTCAAGTCACCAATTCGTTTTTATGCATATGGGATATTCTCTAAAATGCTTGCACGGAAGTTTGAAACCAGAGGGGCGTAAATAGCTTTCCTGCAAGTTGGCGCAAGATTTGCGTTAGCGTGGCGCTAGATGCTTTTACAGACATAGCCATTTAAGTGTAACATAGTCAGGCCTGATGTTTATTTTTCCTTCTTGCTTTCTTGCACCTGTTAGTCTCGGTCCTGCTTGGGTAAAAGTCTTAATGGCTAGGCTAAACGTAGTTCGCTAGATCTGCGCTAGATAATTGCCCTAAGACTACGGAGTTGCACATTGGTGAACTCACTGTACTTGAAAACGCAAGAGGACTAGAGCATTGTTTCCTATGTAGGATGTGGGCTATGGAGTCTGCGTATTGCGTATGTCTGCCTTGTTCGACCAAACAAAGGATCTATGCAGGTTGTGATAATTAGTGTTTCCGGTAGCTCCAGCAGCTCACACGAAAAGAGCCGCGCGCTAGATACGTATACAAGGTTTTGAGAGAAATCAATCATTTACAACTTGTTTCTCTCAGATTTGATGTTTGTTGCATCCGAATCTGGGCTATAAGCAAAAGACCAATGATATATTCCGACTTGAAGCCAATGCTACTCTGGAATTGACTATCTTGATCCCTGTGGTCCCAGTGCAGGCGAGCAAGAGAGACTGCAGCTAAGCTACCCATCCATATCGAGGAACTGGAAGTGTGGCTCCTTGCCTATCACACTTAGTGCTGGAACTGCTTGTAGCTGATGGGGAGGAAACCAATCTTGATTTCTCGAAGGTAACATTCATGTCTTGATATTTTGATGTGGTATGATGTGATTCTTAGTTCTCAAATTTGGTAGCCAAACAGTGTTTTCCTTCATTGTTTGGTCCGGGTTTTGCTCGACTTTGTCATCTCATGGCCAGCGCTCCAAGGAATGTGGACTTGCTACGTGAGACCGTTGCGGCCCGAGGCTTTCGAGGCTTTCGAGCTCCAGGTTTCACATGTGCGAAAATCCTCCAAGATGGCGTTCGGCAATGGACTTTGCTTTTGATAATCTTTGCTATTGTTCAGGGGATTGTAAGTACCCGCGTTTCTCCTAAGTCACAAAATTACAGTAAGCTTTGGGATCCGTATATATGTAACTGTCTATGATTTTTTAGCCAGGTTTCATGACCTTCAATCAGCTTTTGGATGTATGCACTACAACTCCAGACGACATCGGAAGTTTGTATGAGTTTGGATCATTTGTAGGTACGTGACCTGCTATATGAGCCATGGTCAAACATGGCTTAAATGTCTGGAAGAGGATGGTCATATATCCATCATATCACATGATATCCCAGAAGATCCCCCAAAATTCATCAAATTTAAGCGTTGCTGACTTGCTGACAATCACCATTCTTGGCTAATTGCTGAGGCGGCGAGTGGTTCACGCACAAGGCCGATTTTTTTTTCGTCGATCGTTCGATCCAACTCTTCGGCTGCTGGGGAAACTGAGCTCTACCCGACTCTACCCTTTGGGAATTTAAGACAGCTATGGAAAATTAGCATTTAAATATGGGTGTTTTCTAAAATGGGGGTACCCCCAAATCATCCATTTTAATAGACTTGTCCATTATAAACCATCCATTTTGGGGCACCACCATTTTAGGAAACATCCATATGAACATTCTTAACCATCTACCCTCGGTTGATTTGGAATTGGAAAGCAACCCAAAGCAGCACTGGACTTCAGCTGGATCATACCAGTCTCCACGTCTTTCACGAGTGGGAGCATGGGATTAGTGAAACATTATAGTTTACACAGACCACATGTTTGGACAGATCATATTATTGTTGGGTTATCCCATTATATGTGTATATGTATAGATATGCCCCCCATAATCTGAGATGGATTTTTTTTCAAGATTTGATAAACCCATATAATCAGAAGAATTGCGCGCTTCCATTTCGGGACCATATGCACGAGCGCCAAATTGCTGAACAAAGTTCGTACGTGGCACAACATATATCTAACATAGGATCTATACATGTGTGAGTATGATAAGCATCGTATGTTCTGCTTATAATTTAAAATATTGCAGATTGGATCCCAAGAATTGTATCGCTGATGTCGAATGTGGCACAGTATTGCGACAAAGCATTTTTTGGAGACCTCCGTTGATGTTTAGTGTGGCAATCGCGGAAGCATTCTGTTGAAGGTTCCGTGATATCGTACCCTTTGGCTGTCACGCTATAGGTCGTCGAAGCTCTGAGAGCGTAGCCCGATGCCGTATTCACTATTTGGTGGGTCGAAGCTGGCAGCATCACAACAGATTTGGTGCTGCTAAATTTTCACACCTATGTTTGATCCTAACAGAGTTCCATAGCCACCTATGTCTGTGCGCGTTGGTGATATAGGTATCCCGATCCTGGGTCAATGATGCAGATCGTTCTTAAGATACCCCTTCTAGACAAGTAGCTTACGTTTTTGGCTTGTGATGGTGCCAACTCGCTCATCGGATACGCAGCTTCAACGGAGTGGCTGAAAAGCCGAGACATTTCACATGGTTGGCAATGGAAAACCGCAACTCTTCAAGTAGAAATATATGGCAATATGGAATGATCATCTATGAGCCATGATATGCCAGAAAACCAGGTCAGTCATTACTGGAGCCTATTCGTTGCATAGATGTCGTTCACCCAATGTTAGGTTGATGCACAAAAGTTGATGCTCCTTATAGAAAAATAATGGCAGATGCTTGAACAAATCGACCTAGAACTCGTGTTTCCTGAGTGACATCAACTTTTTACATTCTAACTGATGGTTCCTTACTGTACTGGTATGGGGATATTCCTGATTCCTGGTTCTGGAGCATTTGTTGCACCTGTGTTTTCGTACATGGCCGACATGATTGATTCGTTCAGTCACATGTGGAAAACGATGATCAACTTATTGATTGAAGGGTTTACCTGTGGCAGGATCTGGGCGCTTGTCATTCTCTCAGTACTCAGAACCAATGATTTGACTTGACTTGCTTTCTTCCATACAAATGCAATTACATTGCGTCAATTGAATCAATTGAGTTCAGACTTGAAATTGAAACTAACAAGACGTGTTGCAGTCATGTCATTGCATTCTTCAATGTGAGGCCTGAACCAAGTTTCGAGCCTGCAGATGTTTTTGAAAGGCCCGGTTCTGCTCCAGTCTTAATTCTTTTCAACATAACATGTTGAAGCTTCTAACAGTGACACAGTGTCTGTTGTGGCATCGCCTGTTTAACTGGAAAGCTGATTGATTTCATTTGGTTCTTCATGCAGTGCTATTGCAGAGATTCTCTCAATTGTGTCAAGTATTGATGTCTCTTGGGTTTGAGTGACTGAGTTGTATGAGAAGCAGCTCAAGAACAGTAGAAACTTCAAAATGCAATTACACTAGGTAGAGGAACTCAAGCATTGAAGTTGGACAATTTAGCCAGACATCTACTCTAGAAAGCAAGTAAAAAAACTATAAAATCAAAGTCATCTACTTAATTGAATGAAATCGAAATCATCGACTTAATTGAACAAAATCAAATTCATCTACTAACTTAAATTCCAGCCAGCGATATTGCCTTGCCAATTGTCAATTGTGTCAAATTGCTTCAATTGCTTTCAATTGATCGAAGCCATGGCGAACAAGATTCCTCGTAGCTATGCGCCTGGTGACAACAAGGACTACGACAAGAAGAAGCCAGGCAACGAGGAGTCTGAGTCCCAGTACCCGTTGGTGGTGGCACAGCCGCAGAAGAAACATGTGGCCTATGTGTTCTACTACTACCATTCTGGGAGCAGACGTCGCTCGGAGTGGATGACCCTCTGCAAGGACACTATGCAGTGCAACTTCCGGAGTGTCTTGGTTTTGAACTGATTTGCCTTAAGTAAACAAACGTTGTTCTGAGTGTGCTGCAGTGCTTTCAAGTGACATCAATTGTTTCAATTGCCTCAAGTGTTTTAAGTTTTAAAACATTGTCTTTGAGCAGCTTGCTTTGCTGAGGCAGAACTCGTGGAGGAGCATTGCGCTGGAGTGGATTGCATGGCAAATGGAGCTGGGATGATGGCACTCTCCGGATTTGGGACTGGAACTGCCGGGGCGAGCATGCGCCCAAAGCGTGCCGCAAGGACACGGGCTTTGTCTTGGCTGCAGACAATGAGTTCCTTTGTGATCAGATATCCCCGTGCGGTCATGCGGTCCGGAGACGAATGTGGTACATTGGCGAATTCCACATCGAGGCTTGGAACATTGTCACTGTCAATTGTGTTATTGAATTTTTCATTGACAATAGATTTGCACTTGCATGAACCAAGCATGGTAAGGTCATGAACACAGTAGGTTAGTCAGCAATTGGTAGTGCTTCCAAGTCAGTTGGCTCATTTTGGACCATTGGACTTGCTGAACAGGTCCTCGAGGCGTTGGCTGCTGAAGCGGAGCTGGAGGATGTGACGGCGCTGTCAATTGCGTCATGGCAGCCATCGTCATTGTCAATTGCGTCAGGTGTGCTGGCTCTGGAGGATGGCACAGAAGTAGAGGATGGCGAGTGGATTCTCTTTTGAAATTTGATGAGTCTTGGCAGTCTTCAATCCCTGACCAGGTTTTGTGGTAATTAATTTGGTGAAATTCAAACTGCTGCCCTTCAGTTCACTTGGAATGTCATTCTTTAGTTTGTTTGGACCATTGGAATGCCTGTGGTGACCCCTGCTTCTCCCTGTCCAAACCCATCAATTAAACGAGTTCATGTGCTGCGCCCATGCCAAGGAAGGAAGCCATCCCAAAGTGCCTGCTGGCTTGGTTCCTGATATTAGAATTGCTGTGAGCTGTTTTTGGCAAGATTCCAGAAGTGGGTGTGTATGGTTCCTCTTACTCTTGATTATAAAAAGCAAAAAATGTTGTTGAAGCAATGGTGTGCTTTCAAAACGGAATTGAGGAACCATCATGATACCCATTATTCCAGAAGTGGGTGTGTATGGTTCCTCTTACTCTTGATGACAAAAAACAAAACATGTTGTTGGGGCAATGGTGTGCTTTCAAAACGGAATTGAGGAACCATCATGATTAGCTGAGATGGAAAGTTTGTCAATTGAAGCACAATTGCAGCTCAATTGCCTTTTCTTTTGAAATAGGAGTACCGTGCTTGAAAACATGAGCATTCAGTGGAAGACATGTCAAGGCTGAACTTCGAGATATATCTTTGTTGACATGCTAACAAAGTGTCAATTGCTTGTGATTCTAGTGTGCTACCATCCAAGTGGCCAGGCGTGGCCTTCGATTCAGGGTGGGGGCCCCAGGATTTCTTTGACAAGCACTTTGGCAAAGTCATTTTAATCTTGAAAAGTGATTTGGTCAATTGGGTCAATTGAGTCAATTGTTCAGTTCATTTTGTTCTACTCATCCAGGGCTTTATTTATTATTCAGCAGCTGTGCCAATGCATCAATCAAATTATGTGAAAGAATGGATGAATGAAAAGAATGTCAGAGGCAATAGGGCTCAAACTGCGTGATTTGTGTTGATTGACTGATTTGCTGTTTGTCTTAATTGTGTGATTTAATCCATCATGGCAGGTCCCGTGCGCGTAGAGATCCAGGGCGCAGGACGAGGGCAAGGCCATGGGGGAGGCACTGGGTTTTTTTGGCGATAACTTCTGATACCCATAATATGGTCACTGGTTGGTGGTTTCAAACATGGCTTTTATTTTCCAGAATATATTTTATTTCATTAATATATATATAAATATGTTATTTTATTATACAATAATATATATATATATTATACTATATATAATGTAATATAATATAATATAATACATACAATATAATATAATAGAGTAATATATATATATACGTATTATATACTATATATATAATTTATGTATATATAATATATATATATATACATACATATGGGATAGAATCCTTCCCATTGACTCATATTTTTCATGGTTAAAACCACCAGAGTCATTTCGTACAATGATGATACATCATGGGATTTTGGGGATAGCCATGGGCCATTGAGCTTGATGATTGAGCAATTGATCTATCAAAAACCGGTGATTTAGATGCATTTTCCAAGGGAAATTGGCCATTGATAGATGATTTATGCATGATTTACCTCTTAAGCAAAGGTGATCTTCATTGATTTTCCAGTTCGCAAACTGGTAACCTCCTGGAATTCACCATCAAACTTCACACGGTGATATCTTTATACAATTATCTTGGGGATTTCATGGGAAATAAACAACCAGATTCTGGAACTTGGATTCTGCAAAAAAATCTGGTTTGATATAATTAATATGGATGTGCGATGATATGAGTAAGCGACAAAATTAGGGGAAAACTAAAGTAGGGAGTGGACTTGGGATGTTCAAATTGTTGTGAAAACCTTCACAACCGATAGGGGACCACCCACTTTGTGACATTGGTGGCAGGCTCATGGATACACCCAGGCGAGGCATGTGTTGTTCAAGTGCCAGTCATTCAATTTGATTCATTGAATTGCATTGTACTTGAATTACGCGTGCTTGCGAATCATGACAATATTATGGCAGTTGCCCTGAAGCAACTAGTGCTCAAAGCATTAATTGGTGCCCCAGCCCATGATTTTGATTACAGTAATTCAATTGTGTCAATTGTGTCATTTGTATCAAAACAGATTTGAAAACAAGTCATGCTTCATGCAGAAAAACATGATATGTTATTTCAAGGGCAACCCAATGAACAACAACAAACACACAACAATTTTAGTTCAAACTTATGTCTTCGGGCTCGATTGCTTTGCAATACCTGCCGTCTGAGTGGCGCCCATCGGTGAGCAAGTGGCCAAGGAAAGCGCAACAGGTCGCTTGATCGCACATGAAACAAACGCAATTGAGCAGTTGGATCATTTATTATCTTATTTCAAGAGTGTCAGAAGATAAATCCCAACGTTGTTACTAGAATCTGGGAATAGTGCATTAGCAAACTGCTTGCTTGAGGCACTCTACTTCATCTACCTTGAGTGCCCAAGCAACGCCCAGGACTTGGTGCCTCTTGGATCAAAGAAGTGGGGATTAAGTTTGCTGATTTGGGCTTCTATGTTTCATTTGATGATGTTTAACGTGTGTTGTGGTGAGTTCTCTTCAATTGGGTCAATTGTCAGAGAAAGTGTGGGTCAATTCAATTCACTTGTTTGTTACTCAGGGATTTGGTGGAGAAGAAGAAGCCTACTGACATCCTCAAGTACGTTCTGTCGATTACGAGGCAAAAGGTGAAGGAGTAACTTACCTGCATTGCAGGATGTTCTGCTTTGATTGTTGCCAATGATGGCTTTCAGCTGGTTCATTACCAAGGTACCACCAGAACAAGGGCATCAAGTATGACAACGTCGGGTGGAACAAAATAAAGTGACCAAACCGCAGTTTCTTGGCTTATCAAAGAAGTTTGCTGAATCACATTGGCTGGTTTGGATCAAGTGTGTTAATTGTGTTAATTGTGTCAGCCATGTGAAGTGTTGAAGTGCTGGCAATTGTCTGCTTTGGATGTAGTGCAGTGATTGTGTCAATTGGGTGGGTCTGCTTTGGTATAATGATGTCAGGTTCCTATCATGCTTTGGAACACACAAGTGGTCCACTGGCCGGCACGAGTCGCAATCCTGGGGTATGGATCGGGCAATGCCAGACGTGGTTGGAAGGACAGAGCCTTGTGTCAAGATCATCATGGAAATTGACAATAATTTATGCACGTTTGCATAGTTCTCTAGCGGCTGTGTTTGATCTGTGTTTGATTTGATCAAGTTGCTTTGTGCATTTCATTGTTTGCAGGATCCACCACCTGAGGTGGTCAGGATTATCGAAAAGTTATGTGGTCACCTTCGTAATCCGATGAAGGAGGTGTGGGAGCACCGGCTTCCGTTGAAGCTTTCACGCCAGTGCCTTTGATGCATTAATTACGATCACAATCACAATGTTTGAATGCATTGATGATGATATCATCATTGTGGTTCGGGGTTGGATGCTCAGGAGCTTCGAGGAGCACGACAAGACCAAGCAGAAGATGAGCGGCCTGCACACGGAGGTGCAGGAGGAAGTGGCTTGGCATCAGAATGGCAAGCAGGTTGTCAATTGAGTCAATTGAGTCAAGCTGTCAAGTGGTAGTGGTGTTTGAATTAAATATTGTCAATTGAATCAATTGTTGTCAAATGGCATGCGCTGTCAATTGAGCCAGTTGTTATGGATCAATTGCTCCATGGGCCTTTGTCCATAGTCCTTGTAGCACTTCTCTTATTTAGGTCATCCGCCACAGCGAGTTCAAGTCGGTGGTCCTGGACATTTTGTCCCGGCCAGGGAACATCGTCCGGTTTCCTGTCTGCATTTGGCTAGTCTTGACCTATTATTCTTCTTGTGATGCTTGCAATTGTGTCATTTGAATGTGTTGGAGCAATTCACAGTTTTGATGTGAATTTCAGAAGAGCAATTTCCCTCAGTCAAAGCTTCAACGTTTACACATTCAGACTTGTCTTGCTGAGGCTGACTTGCAGTTGGGGCTGGCACCGGACACTTGGGACGGCCAGTGTCATCATCCGGATCTTGCAGATGGCAGGGTGCGAAGTGGTGCTCTACAGCGCAAAGCTGAGCATGAATCCGCAGCTGGATTCCTGTAACACCATTGCGTTTCTTCAGGGTTCGCCCAATGTGTGTCTTGCCTCAAATTGAGCTGAGCTGTTTGGATGCTTCACTTGGGGGGTTGTAGTGATAAACTTGTGGGATCGAAATGCGAAACAATTCAGTTCTCTTACGTTCACAATAAGTTCTGTCTTCAAACATTAATGGTTTTTAACCATCAACATTTGCCCCAATTAAATTGCCTCAATTGATTCTTGTAATGTTTTCAATTGATTCAATTGCCTCAATTGACTCATTCAACGACTTGTTGGTCGCTCAGTGTTGCTAAGGAACCTGCGAACCCTGACTCAGAACCTTTTCGACGACTTGACAGGTGTGGCCTGGACCGAGGATGACTTCGAGCATAGCCTGGACAGGGCCAGAAACCTGTGGAGGGAAGTTTGGCCAGAGGCTAGCATCAAATTTCTGCGTGGCAAATCCATACCGCCTGCTCCACCAGGTCCACCTCCACCCAAACCAATTGGGCCCATTGCCACAGCACCAATTGGGTCATTTCGGTCAATTGCGTCATCTTCTGCCAGTGGCAGCAAAGCCCCGGCTGCCAAGGCCATGCCTTCAAAACCTGACAGGCCAGCTCCCAAGCCACCAGGGAGGGAGGCAAAGAAGGAGGAGGTGAAGGAGGAGCAGCCACAGGAGGAGCTGAAGGAGGAGCAGCCCAACGTCAAGAAAGAGGAGGTCACTCCGCCCCCAGGTCTTGGGCTTGTGGATGAGCTCCAAGCCATGACCCCAGCGCAGAAGAAGGCCAGGATACAATTGTTTCAATTGACAAAGCCTTGTCGTGGCCATATTGGATGACATGTTGCATGGTTCCAGTTGAGTAATACCATTGGTATTTAATTAAATCATGTTGTTTCCCTTTGTCGCTGATAGGTGAAGCTCAGCCAGCCCTATGTGCGGGAGATGATCCAGAAGCAGATTACCTTCTTGCAGAGCTTGCTTGACAGTGATATTGAAGGTGGTGATGGATGGGAGGAGGTGTTGTGCTATGGCTGCAGTCCAGCTGTTGGAAGAGGAGTGAATTCATTATATAATATTATTTATGACATTTGCATCATGTCATTCATTTCATGTGGTGTCATGCCATGCCTGCCTGTGATTCTGACCGAGGACTGAGGTCCTGACCGACTACAATATCGACCAGGGTGTGCGGACCATGCTCTCCAATGCCAAGATCTCCCGGAGCCACAAGATCAAGCTTATGTGTCTGGTCTGCATGTTGAGATATTTGATTCACAGCTTGGACAACAGGTTTGGAATTGCGTCAAGGCAAACAATGGTTTGAATTGTGTGAATTGGTTTCTGAAGTTCAGCTTTGTTGTTTGGAATTGTGTGTTTGTCAATGCCAAGGATCAACATGTTGTTTCGCTGGGGGGACAAGTTCGAGTCAAATGACTGGTTGCGCAACGCAATTCGCAACTTGGCTTGACATGTCATGAGTGAGCTTTCATGATAGTTGAAAAAACATTGATGTCATATTCGATATCCAAAATAATATCTTCAACTTGTCAAGAAGCGCTTGTACTCCAGGTCAAGAAGAGCTTGATGCCTGTTCATCTTGGCGGTGAAATGCATAATTAATGTTCTGGGCCAATTGAGCTCAATCATTTTGTGGCATTTGTGTCATTTGTATCAATTGTGTCATGTTCTATTGCAAAAAGCAGTGAATGGTTTTGACAGACAAAGAAATCAAGGTTTGGTGTTTGTTTCCAGTCTATGAGCCCATGCTGTCGTGTTTTATTTAAGCAAGAATGAAGCAATGACGTTTTTGCGCAGATCATTGCAAGTGGATGGTCCCTGTGAACAGCCATGACCTAGTGCTCATAAAGACCACAGCCATGCAAAAAGGAAGCTAAAAAAGGTGAATGCTAATCCCAGTGCAAGGTGATCATGTTGCAGAAGCAGGGTGAAACACTGTCATGGCAGCGGATGCTTCATGTTTATGTTGTTCAAAGTTGTTTGTTAGGCAGATCATTGATGAAGCTTGGTGGGATGGGCTCAGTTAACATAGGATGCACAAAGTGTGTAGTTCTCAAATCATAGAATTATCTCAAGTGAGTCAATTGAGTCAATTGAGTCAATTTGTCATCCCAGAAAACTTCACTGCCAAGTTGTTTCAACTGATGCATTGCTTCATAGCCAGATTATGTGACATCCCCATGTGTGAGGCAGATCGAATGATTGGCCTTGGTGGCGTTCTTCGAACAGCAGGCATGGTCTTTGTCTCAAGCATCAATTTGCAGTACATGATTCAATTGTGTCAATTGGTCATTGTCAATCAATTGAGTTGCTTCAGCTGTTTCAGTTGGATTCAATATTCACCAATATACTCACACAATATACTTTCAGAATTTAAATTTAGATATGAATACATAATGTCAAGTGCATGGATGTAAATATTCAAAACTATGAATACTTGTATGAACTTCTCAAAATTGCTCAAAATTCTTCTAAAAATACTTATACCTGCCAAAAGAAAAAATCTGCTCAAAATTGCTCAAAATTGCTTAAAAGTACTTATACCTGCCCAAAAAATCTGCTCAAAATTGCTCCAAATTGCTCAAACTTATTTAAAAGGACTTATATCTGCCCAAAAAAAATTGCTAAAAAATGCTCAAAATGGTTCAAAATTGCTCAAAATTGTTTAAAAGTACTTATACCTGCCCACAAAAATCCGCTCAAAATTGCTCAAAATACCTGCCCACAAAATCTGCTCAAAATTGCTCAAAATACCTGCCCACAAAATCTGCTCAAAATTGCTCAAAATTGCTCAAAATACCTGCCCACAAAATCTGCTCAAAATTGCTCAAAATTGCTTAAAAAGTACTTATACCTACCCAAAAAATCTGCTCAAAATTGTTCAAAATTGCTTAAAAAATACTTATACCTGCCCAAAAAATCTGCTCAAAATTGTTCAAAATTGCTTAAAAAATACTTATACCTGCCCAAAAAATCTGCTCAAAATTGTTCAAAATTGCTTAAAAAATACTTATACCTGCCCAAAAAATCTGCTCAAAATTGCTCAAAAATGACATTTTGAGAAATTTTGAGGTGATTTTGAGACATTTTGAGACATTTTGAGACATATTGAGACATATTAGGTGATAGAATCAACACGATGCATGATAATAATGTAGTTAGATCAATAACGTTGTATGGTGTGCAAGTCATGATTAGGCGATCGAATCAAAACGATGCATGATAATAATGTAGTTAGATCAATAATGTTACAAACCATGCTGCAGCCTGTGAGTGAGTCAAGCAAGTGTAGCCATCACAATTGACACAATTGAGTCATTTGGATCATCATGCCAGCTGCCCCTGTGAATCGAGCTGCCAAGAGACAGCGCACTTTGCCCCAGATGATGGGACAAATGATGAATCCCATGATGATGAATCCCATGATGGGTGGAATGATGAATCCCATGATGGGAGGTGGCATGGCGCCTATGATGATGGGTGGCTGCAATGGAATGATGGGACCCATGAATGGAATGATGGGTGGAATGATGAACCCAGCAGCCATGCGTCGAATGATGGAAGATGTTGCGGCTGGGGAAGATGCTGAGGAAGAAGTCCATGATTATGATGATGTTGGTGCAGTCCAAGATGCTCCTCCTCCTCAGCCTGCTGCTGCTTCGGCCTCTGTGGTTGCGCAGCCTGTGGCTCCTGCTGTGCCTGTCCCTGCTCAGCCTGAGCACCAGCCGCCGCCTGTGCTCCCTTACAACAAGAGTGATGATGCTGCCATCACAAGGTCTGCAAGTATGATCAGAGGCCTGGGGTGGGACATGTATGTAACCGATGTTTTGTTGATATGATGATCCTATGTTATGTTGATATGATGATCCTATTTTTGTTTTAAGTTATGTTGATATGATGATCCTATGTTTGTTTTAAGTTTTGTTGATATGATGATCCTATGTTATGTTGATATGATGATCCTATTTTTGTTTTAAGTTATGTTGATATGATGATCCTATGTTTGTTTTAAGTTATGTTGGTATGATGATCTTATGTTATGTTGATATGATGATCATATTTTTGTTTTAAGTTATGTTGATATGATGATCCTATGTTTGATTGAATTTAAGTTATGTTGATGTGATGATCCTATGTTATGTTGATATGATGATCCTATTTTTGTTTTAAGTTATGTTGATATGATGATCATATGTTTGTTTTAGTTACCATGCTAGTGGGAAAATGGTAAAATGTTTGCAAGATAAAATTGTGCAATGTTCATTTCATGAATGGTCATATGGTCTGCTTCCTGTGGTTGTCAGGCATTCCCATGACAAGACTTTCCTATTCCATTGAGAAGTTGGTGCCAGCCCTGGATGCCGGCTACACCAGTGGCCTCACCCAGCGAGATCTTCTTCAGCTTCTCTGGATCATCACGAAGTTAAAGCCATCTCTCAAGATTTCGAATCTTCGTGATTTGGTGAGAATCAATCAGTGTTGTTGTTTTAGATTACGATTATTAATACTTTAGTTGTTGTTTGTGTAGTTCATTAGATTGTCCCTGTTTGGCCATGTTGTGTTGAGTTGTTGTGTCTTTGCAGCCACAGATAATGTCATCCAATGACAATGAAATGTTTATATACATTTATATATTAATAATGTAAAATATACAATGATAGAGATTCTTCAACATCAGTCAAAAGTTATTGTACCCATCTCACCATCAATCGCCCAGGTGTGACCTCGTATGAGGATCTTGGCAACAGGTTCAAGAAGGCCCATGACAGGATCAAGGATTCCTGCGAAGGGTTTCCTGACAACATCGTCCAGGAGCTTCCGTTGGTCTTGGGGGATGCCGAGGTCAATGATGTGGCTGTTGCTCAGGGATGGAAAGATGAGTTCCTGAAGCCTGTTTCTTGCGCAAAGGCTCCTCCGCCCAGTGTTGCTGAGGTTTTTGCAGGCAGGCGTCCGGCTGCAGCACCTGTGCCGGCGTTGCCTCACCCCCCTGCGCGCAATTCGTCAATTGCGTCAATTGCCCCAATTGCTGTGACAACAAGCAAAGCTGCTCCGCCAGCTCCAGCCAGCCCAGCTGCTGAGGCAGCTGCTCCGCCAGCTCCAGCCCGCCCAGCTGCTGAGGCAGCTGTGAGAGATGCCACTCCACCAGCTGAGCCTAGCCCAGATGGAGATGCCCAGGGAGCTGAGCCTAGCCCAGCTGTGGACCTGGCTGTCGAGCCTAGCCCAGCTGCTGAGGCAGCAGCTGTGACTGTGCCAGCTGCAGATGGAGATGGCCCACCCATTTGTCTGATTTGCCAGCAGGAGATGACCAATGGCGCGATGAAGACACTTGGGTGCGGCCACATATATCATCTTTCTTGTATGGAGAGCTGGTACACAGCAACATCCAACTTCGAAGAGCGTTGCCCTCTCCGTTGCCAGATCACGCCCCCGGCTGGTGATCGAGCTGTTCGAGGAGCGGATGACTTCGAGGTTGTGGACTTCGTGTGAGTCTGAGTGAGTGACTGGCAGATGATCCGATGGCTGAACTTGGCCCAATCTAGTTGGCAGATGGCTTGGTCAAGCCAGTGAGGAAACTTTAAGTTGCAGCAGAGTTGTTTATGAGTTGTCTATAGTATAATCTCAATTTTGTTTTTTTGAACCATTGGCTGGCCATCATCGAATTTTATAGTTTGTCTCATTTGGGGGGGATTCTCTCTGCAGTGGAGTCAGCTAAATGCCGGACCACTTTAGCTTTGACGCACTTCATTTGTGTCAATTGCCATCAATTGAGGTGTGTGAGTTGCAATTGTGGTTTGCCAGCAGCAAAGGCGTTGGTCTGAAGCTCCATTGGAAGAGATGATGGGGAAAATGCATTGTTATGCTATTGCTATTGCAAGCTGCTTTCATTGAATCGTTAAAAGCTTGTGCTGGAGCTCCTTTTTTTACTTGTTGTTTCTGTAGCTTACTTTTCTGCAGGCTTCGTTGTGGAGTGAGAAGGCTGGAACTTCGCTGACTTTCTGAATTCTTTACACTTGTGCAATGATGATGGTGAAGTTGAACAGTTGAACTGTCAAGACTGCCGGAAGTCATTCATTGCTGTTCGCACATTGGTGAGTTGGTATGTGCCTGCCAGATTTGGATCAATTGACTTCAATTGAAAAAAAACTATATATAATGAAACCAAACAATCTTCAGGCTTTGAACAAATGATGTTTGAATTGCAGTGCAGCAATGGTGCCAAACCATGGACAATCAGTAAGAGATCACAAACCTAAACCATGGCCAATCTGTAAGACATCATTTGAGTTTCAGGTAGTTCAATTTGAGTCAATTGTGTGAATTGTCTCATGGACTTCGATGATGGCGGCAGTGACAGTCAGGAAGGGCGTGAGGACTTTCAGTCCCGGACTACAGACTTGGAGCCCTTTGCTTGCGATCACCCATTGCTGAAGTTTGGCCAAGTTGGCTACAATGGACCTGCTGGCTTCATGTGGGACTTTGCCTATGTCTATGACAACCTTCATGCTTTGGGCGAAAAGAAGCAGAAGTACAAGATGTTAAAGGAGCTCCAGGAACAATGCTGTGAAGGGCAACACTTGTCCAGGGAAGATTTGCATGTGAAAAAGGAAAGAAGGCTAGCCAATTTGCCCAAAACAAAATTGTCCTTGATGAATCATGGTCGAACTATGTTAGACATGATTTGACATGAAGAGGTTGTTTCAAATATGTAATCAAGAGTAATCATCAGCATTTGTTGTGCAGGCGAGGGTGCTTGGCCGTTGATGCAGTGAGCACATTGCTTGTCTTGCACTTTTTGCTCGACTTGCTCAACAAATCAAGAACTGATGCCAAAGCGCTGACTATCAGAAACTATTTCAAAGATGTTGGCATGCTGGTCACCCAGGAAGCAAGTCGCCACAATGATGTGCTGAAGTTTTCAGTTGGTGACTTTCCTATGCATGTTCTGCCTACAGGGAAGTTGCAAGGCTTTCGTTTGTGGCTCGGAAGACATGTTCACAAAAAGGGGGTTCAATTATGGCTTACACTGTGGAAGTGGATGGCCAGGGAAGACAATGGGCCACTTCTGACAGAAGACATTTCCAGCAACGATGATGAGGAGCCTTCCTTGGTGGATTTACTCATGTTTTGTGTCAATTTTATACATTCCTACAAGGCGGCCCATTCGTTTCGACAGCCTCCCCCTTTCTCCACCGATAGCATGAGAAATCTGCAACAATGCGTTCTCAAGTTTGTGGCGTGGGTTGTCAACAATGTGGTGCTTGAGATGATGACCCAGCAGGACGATTCTCAGCCAGTGCCATCCAGACGCGTGAGAAGGCTAGGTGGTAGTCAAAATGCATTACTTTTTGTTTACTGTAAAATAGTTTTGTGCCTGTGTGAATTCTCGAAGGTGTGGAAATTAAAGGTTTGAACCTTGCCAAACAGGAACTCCGATGCAAATCTGCGGAAGATGAGTCCTCATGAGATCTGGCGTGTCATTGAGCAAAGCAAGGATACTGGGGTGTCATACCAAAAGATTTGTGCTCTGCGAAAAGATGACCCACAAGGAGGAATCAGTGAGCAGCTGACGTGGGTTTGGCAGAGAAAATTGTTGTCAATGTACAGGCAGTCATCAAGGCTAAGTTTCTTGAATGTGAAGAACTTCGCCATTGTCACGGATGCCTCAAGTCATAGCAACAAGGACTACCTGATGAGCCTGGCCTATGACCCTGTAAATGGAGTAGGGGCTCACATGTGCTCAGTTCACGTCAGGTCAACAAAAGTGTTACACCCACAGGAGATGGAGCTGACACCAGAAGCAGAGCGCTTGGCAGCGAGACGGGAAATTGAACGGCTTAGCAGCTTGAAGTTCTTGCAAGGCCTTTCGGCCCAGATATGCAAGTTGACTGACCTTCGCTTGGATGATTTTAAATTTCCTGAAGTCTTGCTCAAAATGTTGGAGCTGCAACCAGGCGATAACTTCTTCTTTGACGACAATGTCGCAGTGCTGAATGAAGAGGAGTTTCAATTAAGTCAATTACGTCAATTGTCTGATTTGCCTTGTTTGCATTGCATCATGGACCAAGGCAAAGTTGGCTGCGCAGCTGCTGCCTTTGTCACTTCCCAAGCTGGCCTCCAAATCCACTTCACCTTCGACAAGATTCACCGCCTGTTGAGAGACCTGAAAAACCCAATCAAAGCAGCTGGCTTGGAATCTTGTGTTTTGGCAACAACGTATCTGTTCAGCGTCAACACCAAGCCTTTTGGAAGTGGCCAATGGTTTACGGAAAAAACTCAGATCTTGGAAGCATTCTTTGAATCCAACAGCTTTGATCCTGGGTCATTTGCTTGGATCTCACTTTTTTGCTGAAGTTGGTTGTTGATTTTGTTTGTTTGCGAATGTAGGCTACTGGAACAAATCATATTTGAAATCAAGTTTTGAAGCAGCTCAGGACTGCCAATGGTTTCAGGCATTGAAAGAGAGAATTGCCAATGATTTTGGTATGGAAGGGTGCTCCGACAGGGAGATCTGGGACTCCATTCCCGAGCAATTGGAATCGTGGAGGCTCAAGGGCGGACTTGCCAAGGCAAGCAGATGGTTTTCCTGGAACGAAGGAGCTGCTGTCCATTTGAAAGAATGGCATAGCTCCCTCATGCTCCTCTCGTGGTACTTCCCAACAGATCTTGACACTGATGGTCAGTCTGGTTTGTTAGGCCTCAAAGGCTGTTTGACACAGATGTATTGGGAAGATGCCCACATCATCTTCAGAGTTCAATATGGAATGTGGTCGTGGTACTCGCAGCAGATCCATGATGTCAAAAGCCCAGAGCATGCAATCATTGAATCTTTGGAAATGGTCGAGTCATGGATGAGTCATCAGTCTCTCCAGACCCTTGCTGAATCGTGGAGCGCTCAAACTTGGGCCGATGTTGAGCGGTTTGTGCCTGACCAGGAGGCCTTCATTGCCAGAGTGAATACCTATGCTCTTGGATGCTTGATGAATCGTTGCGCAACGCTTTCCAAGTTCTCAGCTCCACCTGAGACATGGGTTGGGCTTCTAGATCCCCAGCAAGCACAGGTGACAAGAATGCGGCTCTTGAAGGAGTATCGTTGGTTTCAATCCTTGCGGTGCAGCATGGCTCCTTTTGCAGCAGAGCTTGCCAGTGACATTGAGACGGTCTTCGATTTGCCTTGTCGTCATTTGTGTCATTTGTGTCATTTTGACTTTGGAGCAGCGCAAGAGCTGGCCAAGCTGCTGATTGGTGGCTTTGCGGATTCAAAAGTGGTGGAGGACATTCACCAAGCATGCAGGGTGGCCACGAACCCAGGCAGCAACAAGAAGCTCTCTGGAGCTACGTTGCAGCTTGTTTGCCAATTCTCTGAGGTTTTGGACAAGAGAGGGATCGTCCATCCAGCTGCCCTAACCCGTGAAGAATTCTTGGACAAGCGGCCTGATGCCAGAGATGATTTCAACTGCCGCCAGGAATTCAAATCATCCAGCCATAGTCTACCAGCTCGCTACTCAGAGATTCTGACGAAGAAGATGTGGCGCACTGTCAGTGAGGATTGGCTTCGAACCTCATACGGGGCATGGCAATGGATGATTCAATACTGCGGGCAAAGGCTTGCTGACCAAGGTGTTCGCCTGGAGGCCAGGGAAGTGACGAAAATGACCAAAATGATGTGTAGCAAATGTTTTTGTGTCAGTTGAATTACCCGTCAGGATGGTCTTCTGAACCGCCTTGCTTTTCAAGGGCAAGTGATTGAAGTCAATTTTGTCTATCTACTCATTTTGGGCAATTTGAAGTGGCAAGCCCTTGCTTGGCCGTTGAAGCTTGTGGACGCTGCTGATGATGATTATCGCATGATGCGATGGGTTTTGGATTCGTCGTCAAGTTGTCAATGGCTGCAATGCTCTCTGAACATGCCAGCTTTTCAAACAAAGCTAGTCTGGAGCAATGAGTTTGGCATCCACTGGCAACAGGTTGGGCCTCCTGAAACATTTGCGCGGAATTGCTTGCGGCGCTCCAATGGCCTGACATTCACAGATCTTTGCTTGATGGGGAGGCATCTTTTTGGCTCCGAAATCAAAGAGAAGTCTAGGAAGGACATCCTTTTGAAGCTGGCGTTGCATTTCGGAGATGACTTTGCAGAGCTGGTCTTGGAGTGCGACTCTAAGACGACAAAGAAGTCATCATCTGATCCAGATCAAGCAGCTTTGGTAAAAGCTGTGTTTGACCACTTGGACGCGGATGAGCAGAAGGAGTTTCGCTCTGTCAAGGAGAATGT
>CAMXCT020003314.1:0-69214 GCA_947184155.2 Cladocopium goreaui
CCTTGTTCTGGCTTATTTCGCATAGAACCACCCCCACAGTTACGGTCAATCATTTTAAGCCATCCCAGTTTTTGTTGGTTGAATCTGAAGTTTTACTGTTGGTGAGAACCTTTGTCAATACTTGTATCTATCGCATACATTCCCCAACTGGATCGGTTATATCGCTGTATTGGTTTGGTTGCATTACTGTTTAAATCCCATATGTAATACATATAATATATATATATCCCATATATATATATATTAAGTGTGCCATGTCTCATATAAGAGCCTAACTCAGGGCCCCATCTTGGGACCCAGGAACGGTGAAGGCTTTACCGTGTCCTGTCGCGCTTCGGCGCTGGGCCGCGAGCTCTTTCGCCTGGTCTGCGAGAAGGTGCCGCCCAAGGCCGGTGCCGGGCTCGTGCTGACGCACAAGGCGCGGTGGGTCCCGGGACGGACCACAGGGATGGTGTCCTAAGCTGCTGGAAGGAGACCCTGTTGGTTAATTAGTTCGGGTTCTAGCCTTGTTTCCAATTGAGGTTTCTTAAAATGGGACCCCAAATCCAAGTCAGGACCATTTCAGTATTGAAAATATTGAAACCCATGGTTTCTGGGGTACCCCCATGTTATAGGAAACCTCCAATTGTGGAAAAATTGTCATAAGACAACGAATAATATGGAATTTGAAAAAAAACTAAGGTTCATCTTGGGTTGCTTATATAATGTTATATATGTATTGGATAAGGTTTTTGACAAACCTGATTTGCTCACGGAAATGAATGGAACATCCATGATTTGGGCGTATTTACTACCCAATCAGTAGAATGGGATGGGATGGAGGTATTTCTTGGCTCAATCTACTGGGATAACGGGGTCAAAAGTTCAACGATATAGTTCTGATATCATTGACGTTAAGATGTTGAACATATACATAATATGATACCAACAAATGGTGGTATAAGACCAATCATTATGGACTCATACAATATAGCATATATGCGAATTTGTTCAACACTGAGGGATGTATACCTCAACTTATGGCCATTTCAGACAAACCCATTATGACTGCATGAACTTCATCTGCGGGCAGTCATTATGTGAAAGGGTTTTCCAGCTATGGTCTTCATGGTGCATAGACAGGATACTGTTTTTTTGGGCGACCCAAAAGCCAAGATTGCAATTTCCATTGCCCTTGTTCCTACGAGCAGGAGTCAAGGCTCGTGATGGGACGCACCTTACTACAACAAGGAATTGGTCTCGATGAGAATCCCACTCTTTCCTGTACTTTCAGGTGGGCCAAGGGGGTTTGTCTAAACACAACAATGATGTGTTCAAACCAATTCATGGGGAGAGAAGGGGACAGAAAGGGGATGAAAGGGAGATATATACAGTATAATTTATATATATATACATACAACCAACGATAATATGGCTTGTTCAAAAATGAAGAAACCTCTCATGGCCATGGTGAGGAATATAGTGATACACCATGAACTTGGGCTTGGTGACCACTGATGCCACGCACAAAGGGGACGTTGGCAAATTGGAAGAAATCCATCCATCGGATTGGTTGAAAGGCTACCAAGTTGGGAATGTTTCGGATACCATGAATGGCGCCATCTATTGCCCAGAACTAATTGTCAACAATGATTGTCAGCAATTCCGTATTGTGAATACTTTCCAAAAAGAATGGTGGGAAATTCCACAATGCTTCCATTTTTTGTGGCAGATTTTATCATTGGTTGGACATGTAACAGTCGGGGCCCAAGAATCGATACCTGAACAGCCGATCTCTAACGTTCCCATCATGTTTCATGGGACACCTGCATTCTGTTGGTAGATAAGTAGATGTTTTCTTCTGCAAAAGCTTGGGCTGAGACTCAACCTGGGTTTGTCTGAATTCAGGGACTCAAATTTGATGCTTGAAAACCTCAATTTTCCTCAATTGAAACATGATTTGTTGGCGAATTCCCATTTTCAGACAGACCTACCGACCACTTTTTTGTTGCATCCTCAACCAGGCGTGGTGAGTCCCCATTTTTTTTAGTGTCCCCGATTCACAGGGGAAACTAAGACATAAACTAACCATGTCGGGTACCAACTTTGGGTTAGTGATCAACGGGTCATTTTGGATCAACAGGTCTTTAAAAAGCCCATCTGACCACTCATGGACTGGTCAGGTCTACTGACGTCATGACAGCCTGGAGGGTATTCCATGGAACGTACCCGCAGTCACAGTTGCAGGCCGTGCGATAAAAATCCTGGTGATTTGTTTGGGGACATCGCATGACAAAAATGGGGTAACTGGCAATTCGTTGATGAAGGCCATTTTGATGCAGGAATCTGTGATATGCGGTTAAGAAGTTCCAGTTTTCAGGTCATGTGAATGGGTACATAAATTTATTTATTTAAGTTCTTAGATGTGGACTCTGCCCAAAGAATGCCCAAAAGGCGGGTTGAAAGAAGCGTAAAGAAACTATGAGATTTGACGGACAAACTGCGACTTGTGTTGGTTTTTCTTGAGGTTGGTGCACTTTTATTTTTCCAATATGAATGAATGATGTACTTGGAAGCATTGATTTCACCGATTCGATGATTCCTATTGAACAAATGGATACAAATGGGAGATCATTTAGATATATTTAGATTCTAGATAATTTTTCATCGCCAACTTCACCAGAAAAATGTTCCTCATGAACAAAAACAATCAAACATGGCCTCAGATATCCTCAGATCAGCCGCGAAAGGAAGAGTCTCCCCTCGATGGGCTCACGGAACTGGAGGGAGCTTCGTTGCGTCAGCACTTCGAATGCTTTCCTCGCAGCTTGCGAAGCTTGACGAATCTTGGAGCTCGATCTGAGAGATTTTCGATGACGTTCGATGATTTTCCGTCTAATCTACCAGAAATTGGGAGTAATTAATAGTATCCCAGATGCTCCATGTATGGTATATTTACCTGTACCTACATTTGGGTGATTTTTAGGGCAAATGTTGGTAAATATTCCATACATGGAGCATATGGGTATGATTTTCTACTGGGAATATCTGAGAGGTTTATTGTAGCCCTCTCAAGCAACTCCAAGGATTGGTCCCATGTTCAACGAGAACCTTGGCCGAAATTTTCTCGAAAGCGTGACCCTAACCAGCCGGGCTGGTTGGAAAGTGATGATCAATCATCGGATAATATCGGATATAGGGGTACCATGGGGTACCGTTCTTCCAAGTCTTTTCAAACAAACCCAGCACCCAAGGTATGCGAAAGGGTTTTGCTGAAATCCACCACCTCTCTCGTGGAATTGATGCGAAAGATTCGCATTCTTTTTTGGTCAGTTTTGAACGCGACCCAAATTTAGAACAGCACCAATTGCGAATAAACATACTCTACGTATCTCTATGTCTACAATTTCTCCGGGGTTTATTGTTCCCCTTACAATGGCCATAAAATTACGAGTAAATTCCCCAGTTATCAACAAAGCCCAAGGTGGTTGATATAGATGGCCCATTTGTTTCACTTATTTTCCATGGCAAACCGCTCAATGACCAAAGCGGCCAAAGCGTATCAAGTTGGAAAATAACTTTAGAAGTCAACAAATATATCAAGTGCACTACTGTGGATGGCTGCGAAATCCTGCACCACCAAAAGGATGGTTGAAAACCTATAAATAATATGGGATAAACATGGATAAACCATGATAGACCACCTATCAACTGGTGATTTCTTCCATCCACAGTATCAACTCAACTTATCGCCGGCCCGGCGATTTTTGGGGTGTTCAACGGAGCAGTGTCCGAGGACTTTGGTTGGTGTGAGATTCCCGAGCCAACTGCGGCATCTCACTCTGCTACACGTCTTTGATCAGAGATTGGACCACGTGCATCTGCCAAGGTGGGCGAATTGGGAGGCATTTTGCCATAAGATTTGGGGGGTGTCCATAAATGGGGGGATCCCCAATAGCTGGTTTTTGTTATGGAAAATCCCAATCTAAAATGGATGATGACTAGGGGTACCCCCCTTTTAGGAAACCTCCATATAAAAACTTGGGTTTTTTTGAGTTGCAACCCCTTCCCCCTGAAACAAGAAACACAGCCCGGAAACCACGGTGGATGTAGGGAATGAGATCACTCATTTGGGACGGATGGGGGTGTTTAAATATGAACAAGGGATGGGATTCATGGGAGTTTTACGAACCTACAATCAACTTCGCTTGCTCTTCCATGGGGGTACCAACCAAGCACTTGTTGTAATTGTGGAGTCCCCAAACGAATTTTAAACAGGAATATTTCATGGCGACATCATAAGCTCTTTGGAGGATCTTAGAATGAAGCCTGGGGTTAAGGGGACAGCAAGGGCCCGGCATGAAGAGTAGGATGGCCCCTTTGAAATGAGATGTCTTTGGATATTTCATATAGTATCATTTGTAACCCATGTACAAAAGCATAGGCAGACTTCAGGGATTATCCTGGTCACCACTCCTCAACGTTGGGTTTCTCAGACACGACTTGCAGGAGCCTGGAAAGCCTGACATTTGGTGACAAATACAATCAGAGCTTGGACAGGGTGAATTTACCCTCGAATCTTCAACATGTGACCTTTGGTGACGACTTCAACCAGAATCTCAACAAGGTGTCGTTTCCGGCTGGCCTTCAAAGTTTAACCTTTGGTGCAAGCTTCAACCAGGCACTGGACACGTCCAAACTCCCCAGGGGGATGAAAAGCTTCTTGGATTTTGGCTGAAGGTTCTGTTTCATTTTCCCCGTAGTTCAATCCTTTTGGCTGAATTGTAACGACTTCACAACCACATCACCCCAAATAGTACCCTCTGGTAAACTAACATAGCTATTGAAAATGGCCATTTATAGTGGTTTTTCCCATTAAAAAAGGTGATTTTCCATAGCTACGTTAAATTACCAGAGGGTAACGGGACTCATCCCAAAATCACCCCCGTTTCAGGCTTGGTGGATGATTATGATTCAGCCAGATCCATGAAATTGGGAATCGACTCCCTTTTTTCGGCTGTTTTCCAAGGCTTGTCCTTTGGCACAGACTTTAACCAACGTTTGGATTGCACAAAGCTTCCCACTGATCTCGAAACTTTGATCTTCGGCCCAAACTTCAACCAGCCAATGGATGGCATCTTGATGCTGATTTTAGTATATTTTACATTAGTTATATTTAGGGGTTTCCATAAATGGGGATACCCCCAATAGCTGGATGGTTTATATATAATAAAAAATCCAATTAAAATGGATGATTAATTAGGGGTGTTCCTATAGTTTAGTCATATGTTTCCATCCCTCAAGAGTGGTTTTATCCCCATTGATGTTCTCCAACCTCTAGTGGTTTACTCCATGCTTGTCATGTCCCATGAATGCTTGCTTCCACTCTCCTTCTTTGGGAAAAATGGTCCTTTGTGCGTCCCTACAAAGTGATGCCTCCAGTTGGTTTACAGAATCACTATAAACCTATCCGCCTGAAGAATCATAATAATTTGTCTAAACAATTTACTGAACTAAAACTTTGCCATTATAAGATATAAGCAAAGCTATCATAGGCAAATGACATAAATAAAATCATATCATAAACAACCACATGGAAAGTTATAGAGCAACTGAGCCATCTTACGGAAAGGTCCTCATTAGGCCCCTGACGTGCGGCTCGTGAGCGCCTGGTTTGTTGTCTCTTTCCATTGCTGCTTCATTGCCGTTGTCCTGCTGAAGCCTTCCTTTGCAAACTCATTGTCGTCAAACTGAATTGTCCAAATTTGGTCCATCAACATATCTGTTTATTCAGCCAACAGTTTCAAGTCCCAATGGGAGTGGAAATTAGAGTGTTTGCCCCACCCCAAACCCAGCCCAAACCCACCCCGCGTGGACATAGGGATGCTGTCTCCATGTGCCGTGACCCAAATCCATCTGACTCGGCCCGACCCCATACTGTTGGATGCTCCTCGCGATGTGACAGGAGCTAAATGTGGCACAAATGAGCCTGTTTCAGGAGGGGAAGTCCCGGAATACCTTTCCGGGTTATCACAACTAAAAGATTGTGACTTGACGAAATGCCGATAGAAATCTGGAACAAAAAATGAATACAACTTCGAAATCTTCGGGGAATCCTGTTCCAATGAAAGGTTTCAGTTCCTCTCAGCTTCGCACCTTGACCTTCGGCCCAAGCTTCAACCAGCCATTGTCGGGGGAATTGCCAGAGCTGCGAAGCTTGAGATTTGGACACGACTGGAACCATCCGTTGGATTTTCTCAGCTTTCCAAAGCTGGAAGAGTCACTTGGTGGTTCCGCCTTTTTTGGAGGGATGATGGTGATTTTTGGAGGAAGGATTGGGTGATTTTCTCAGCTTCGAAAAAGAGAATCATAGTGAAACTCAGTAGGTGAGGATCCGGACTTGGGATGTGAAAGGGATCTGAAACGGAAATGAACATGTTTGATTGAGTTTTTACCCTGAAAAATAACAAGGCAAGGAACACTGAAATTGAAGTTTACAAGGGGAAAGCACATCTTTCAAAAACAATTTTGAGGAAAGGGAGAGTCAGTTGGATTGAGCTGATGCTTTGTTTGCCCACTCTGGATATGATGGATATGGAGATTTCATCAAGAGGACTGGAGAGATTAGCAAATTGACGCAAGAGAATCCGCTTGAAATCATAGAGTCATCGAGCTGGGCAAACCTTGGTGAAGGGAACTGTAGGTGATTTTTTGGGAATTTAAGCCAAAAGACTGGGAATTCATTCAACCAAAATGGCTACACTGCGACGTTGTGAATGGTAGAGGACTGCTGGTAGTTTTCAATACTATTTGGATCATTCAAAAAACGTTGACTCGCAATTTTCAAGCAGCAATCAAAAGGAATGTTTCATCATGGTAAGGCTCAGATTCCCTGCATCAGAAATGCTAGTGATTTGTTGTTGGAATGGGTCCCCAGAACCACAAAGCACAAATACAAACATGAAGATTTGCCCGACAAAGGGGAAGATATTCGAGAGAGCGTGGTTGCAGTGGATGGTTGCGCTTTCCACATCTGCGGATTTTATTGGGATAAAGAGAATCCTAAGTCATGGGGGGGTACCCGCGGGTAACCCGAAATCATCCAAGTCATTAGGCAATTTTAGTTTTGAAACCCATGGTTTTGGGGATCCCCCAGTTTAAGAAACCCCCATAGCAGTTCTCCCTCAATCAAAGTCTCTACACGATTTTCAGTATCAGATTTTACCCTGATGACTGGGCCCCGCATTTGATCAGTTCTCATCTACTGTAGCATTAAAACTAAAACCTTAAAACTAGGGCCTACAGTACCCGAAAAGCCACTGGTTAGTTTCATGTAGTTTCCCTATCACCCCTATGTAGGGTTTCAAACCTGCTACATCCATCTATGTCCACATGCTGGCGGTATCCCATGATATCCCCACTATTGAAATGAAAGGCAGAACGGCAGGCCACCAAAGTGCGATTTTACCTTTGAAAAATAGTGTTGTAATTCATGTACATGTCATGAGGTAGTGCACTCTGATGGATCTGACCTTCTGAAATGTTCATGTCTGTAACGGATTTGAATAGACGCAGCTGCTGCTCAGCTGCCAAATACCTAGGGGAACTGTCAAAAGCCTCAAAAACCTTGGAAAAAAACAAAGAAAAGAAAACAGAATTCTCCATTGGCCCATCCAAGTGGTGTATTTTCTGGATTTGGGTTGGTTTCCTTGTTCCAAAAGGGTTTTAGGCACTAAACAGAATATTGAAAAACAACATGTCTGGACCAAACCCTCTGTGTTTAAAGGCACTTGGGGTGTGCAATCTTGTTTGCCGTGTTGCAATTTGTTTTCAGTCAAAAGCCATGCCTCTTTTAGATAGAACATACATAAATACACAGAAGAGACAACCTCCAAACACATTGCCCTACTGAATCCTTTCTGCAGAACGTGCAACCTTCTGGTCAGCAAACTGTAAGAATTTAAAAGATGCAATATGCCTTAAACCAGTGTAGTATAGCCTTCATCAATTGATTAAATATGTGTTCAATTAAATACAAGACTTAATACACATATAACTGATATATATATATATTATATACATTATTTTTCTCAACTAGTGCAAACGCACTTTTCATTTGATGTATGAAGGATTGCTTAGGAAAAGAGTGAACCCCTTTCAAATGTGGAACATTTCTTTAAAGGAATCCAAGTTTATTTTGAAGAGACAGCATCAAAATTTCTTAAACAACGCAGTCTCCTCAATGAAAAAGTATGTTCCATGAAAAGCCTGCTGTTGCTCTTAAACACTGAGCTGAAAACACATGAAAACACCCCATTTTTCAAGAGAACAGTATGCTTATCCGTGCAAAACATGCCATATCTCTTTACAATGCAGGGATTTCTGTCAAGAAGATCCAGCACTGGTTTGGCAAAAAAAGAACTCTCCTGTCAATCAAAAGTGTTGTTTCCTCTTGTTCACGCTTGCTTTCAAGACATGCAACAAAGAAGCAAACACCACCCTATCGTTTGAGTATGGCGCAACCGGTCAAAATTGAATTCCGATTATCTCTGGCTCTAATTCATTGGCTAAATACAATATTTCATAGCCAAAACTTTGCATTGCAGTATATTTCTCCCGAACTGAATTCTACCTGGCTGTTTTGATGGGTTTGCTTTCAGGTCCTTGTAGTTTATTGTTGCCTAATGTGCAAGCTACTGCCTCATCAGGTGTGACCACTGCATCCAAGGTTGATTAGGACAACAAATACAAATATCTTCTTGTTTCAGGGATTGAAGGCTACCTACCGTCTTGCTAAGCTTTCCTTTTCTACCTCTGCTGTAAGCACATGGGACTAGCTAGAAGCACACCTTAAACATCCTCAAACTATCATAAAGTCACATGAACACACACACACACACACGCATGTTGTTTTATAAACTTTATTCATTTATTGAAAAGTCCTCCAGACCATGATCTTTCTGCATACATGTCATGATAAAGAAATGATGGAAAAATCGCACTCAACCAGCATTTATCAGTGTTTCCCCTATCATTGATTCTAAGCATTCCATTCAACAAACAAATGGCTGCCAGGTTGCTGATTGGCCGTGCCTTCAAGCATAGCTTGATGGATTTGGAGCAGCTCTCATGCCTCCAGACCTTGACGTTGAATTTCGATGCCAGGCAGCGTGGCATCAAAAGGTGGAGTCGATGTAGCCATGAATCGGATCTATATAATTATTATAATTGGGAGATGAACATAGCACCATGAAAAGCTGGAATTATTTCAACATACATATTTTGATATATATATATATAGGATTATCTAGGATTCTCAATTTCCTGCTGGGATGAACGTAGCCCATGTACGGTGTTTTGGCCATGGCACATATATGGGGGTTGTTTGCTCCAACAAGCCAAACTTGGATCTATTCATTTTGGAAGCGGATGGGGAGTATTTGATGGGGAAAGGAACTAGCTGGTTTCATGATGTTTAATGGGGATGATTGTACTCCACCATGGGAATCCCGACTTGTATCAAGCATTAGAAGGCCAGAAAAACTACCCTGAGGAAATCTCACCTGGAAAATCCACCTTTGATGCCAGCCATGAAACTAGGAAACCCAGAGCTTCCACAGAATCCTGGGGTCAACTCGGGTCAACTCCCTGGGTCGGACCTTGGAGGTTTTTGGATTTCACCTTGCCCGAGCAACTGGAGACGTTGAATTTCGGGGACTGCTACGACCAAAATCTCAGCCGTCTCATCATGCCCAGCGGCGTGAAGTCCCTGACGCTGCCCTTCACGCGATTCTTTCACATGCAGTTGGGGGAGTTGGAACTTCCAGGTGGCATGGCACGGTTACCCCACGTTTATCATGTTCTCCATGCTGCGTCACGTGTTTTTATGGATTGCATTATGTTGCATGGGTAGCAAGGCGAAGAAGATCTGGTTTTTTTGGTAGCAAACATCGGGATTTTACCCAAAAAAAACATGGGGGTTCAGCTCCAAAGATGGAAATATAGACTAGACTGTCTACAGAGCCTAGCTGCAATGGTGATTGACGTGTGATTAGGATAGTGGATTCTCCTGCGGGATAAATGATGGTTGGTAAGGCGAAGCAAGGGTTCGGTTGAGGTATGTCAAGGTGAATCACATCTTCACCATTTTTGTTCATGTTTCATGTGGTTTCCAGGCTTCCAGACCCTCAGCGTGCTCAGGTGGTCTTCAAAGCTTGTCATTTTGTGATAACTTCAATCAGAGCGTGGAAGGGATCGAGTTGCCAGCAGGGCTGCAAAGCCTGACATTTGGTGGATGTTTCAACCAGAAGATCGACAAGGTGAGGGGCAAACCATCAAGTGTTATGGGTAAATACAAAAAAGAAAAACAATGTTTGGATTTCAGGCCATTAAGAGTAGTTTCAGATACGTTATACATGGCGGTATGTACTACTGTACCCAACTATTTTTGTTGTTCGATGTTTTTGTCGAGTATGTAAGTTTGGCCGTAACCCGAGAGTTGCTGGAGTTGTTTTTATTATGTACAGAGTACCTGCAGTTGTTGGCAAGGGTGTCCATTTGGATCCACATCTTTTGCTACATAATTCATGTGAATTCATAGCAAATACTGAAAGAGTTGTTATTTCATGACTTGTTCATATTGGCTCGTTAACATTCGTTAACTCCTTAACAAATGTGGCAATTTCCCAATTCACCCCATTCTTTGGTTGCAAAACCTTCCCTTTCCCACCAATACCCGGCACGTACGTGCCTTTTTCCTGGTGAGGTGAAGTTACCGGAGGGTCTTCAGAATTTGGTCTTCGGAATGAGGTTCAAACAAAGCTTGGAGGGCGTCACCTTGCCCCGCAGCATTAAAAACTTGACCCTGCCGGATTCCTGGAATCAGCGGCTGCAAAATGTGGTCCTGCCAGAATGTCTTGAAACGCGGTCTTCGAAACGTCAAAGATGTTTTCTTGGTGGCCTGTTTGTTCCACTTAGTCATTCCCAATATCCCAGAAATCATCTGAACACATGGATACAAACAGGTACAATGATCCCAAGTGACGAAGATTTTTTGTTCGGACGGACTGCAAAGTCACCAGGAAACCTTGACGTTTGGGCATGAGTTCAACCAGGGCTTGCAGAAGGTGAAGTTTCCGGAGAGCCTTCGCAGCATGACCTTTGGCTTTTGGTACAATCAAAGCCTGGAAGGCGTGCTGTTTCCAAGTAAGCTCGAGGTGCTGAGCTTTGGGAATCGATTCAACCACAGTCTGGAAGGAATCAGCTTGCCAAGCACTCTACAAAGTTTCTGGATTTCTTCAGCTCCATTCTCCATGGTTTTTTTCCCAAATTCAAGCTGATGTTTGACAGTTACACCTCCAACTGAAGTGTTTTTTCCCAAGCAAAGAGGCTTGGATTCGATAGCTTGCCCATGTTTTGAAATGGCCATATATTATATAATACACATATACAAAAATTATATATATATATATTTACAATTATATAACAATTAGATGTTGTCCTGCTTACTTTTTGTGCACTATAGATCCCAAGTTGTCATTGGATACTCAAAGAGATATTAAAATATACCGAAATAGTATTAAGCGAATATTACGACAAAAAACACTAAAGGATACTCATAGATACAAAACGATGTAAAAAGGCACCAAGAGCTACCAAAAAGGCGCTAAATGATGCTTAAAGATTCTAAAGATGACAAAAGTTACGAAGACATACGAAAAAGGATACTGACAGTTACCAAAAGAACTTCCAACATACCGAAAGATGGACCCTAAACCATGCTTAAAAATGCTTACACTATGTCCTCATTTTCACTCTCATACTTGTTGGTTAAATCCCCCATGTTTTGACAGATTTCACCACCGAGGTTTAAGGCTGGGGAGTGATTTCTGTCAAAGTCTCAAGAGGGTGAAGCTTCCCAGCAACCTTCAACGTCTTACGCTTGGTGCCTTGATTTAGAACGAAGGGAAGATGACCCCCGTTTCATATGGGTGTTTTTCGTATGGGGATGGGTTAAATTGTGTCAAATTACCATCCATAAATCCCAGCTATGATTTGATGTTTATTTTTTTGTGCCAGGGTACATATTGACCCATAGTCGTTTTTTGAAGATGAATGGGCCAGTTGTCACATGATGTTGTCGACAGAAATTTTGGAGATGTACCACCAGAGGCCATTCAAAGTGACCATTGTATCCCTTGGTTTATAGTCATTGAATAACCCCAAATTGGTAATTTTGAAATGCCGGGTGGATAGTATATACTCAAGCCTTGTCAAAAGCGGGTGTCCCACTTACAACTGGATGAGTAATCAGAAAATCATACGCTCAGAATCTACTTTTCAAATCGTGTTACTATGATTGGTGTGCATCCGCCATTTCTGCTTCTGGATTTCTTGAAGATGCTTTACAGTCTATTTTTGCGTAGGTGAGTCCACCAGACATGAGGATCTATGAAATGAGTATGGATACAGTCATATCAACCATAATTGTCCTCATCATAATCATCATATGCCATTGACACGTCACTGCCTTGTTGATCATATCCACGGTTTCGGTTGAGTCACCGTAGAACCATAAATTTATGTTGATTTATGTATATGTTATGTATAAGAGACTATAGATATATATATATAGATAGATAGATAGATAGATAGATGTATAGATGTAGTATGATATAGTATCTATGTCATGTACATCGTATTCCACCCAGGTGGAATGCCCATCCCGGTGGACTATGAGCTGCCGAAAAGTCTTCAGAAACTTGGGCGTCCGTCATCCGGGTAAAGCCAGAAATGGCGGGAAACGGATTTCACCATCAAAAACAAGGATGCCACTGGTTAAAACTGAGATTTGAGCACTAAACAATCGGATCGAACCACTTTAACCACTAAAAATGTGGGATTTAAACCATCAAAAATAAGGGAAGATCATTGATAAATTGCTTGCTTGATGATAAGGTGCCATTCAAGGGGATAAAATGGTGGTAGAATGATATGATGGGGATATGATTGGATACAAGCAGTAACATGCTGTGGAATTGTCAGGAAAGAGGTGATTTACTCGGTCTTGGGGTAATCTTAGTGTGGAAGGTGATGATAGATCTTCTGCGTCTAATTGTGGAAGTGTTGCAGGGTTTTAAAATAGCTCGCTACATCCAGATACATATTAGGAATCATTCAGCCAAATATTCGGTCACTTTTTCTACTTTGGTTGTTGTTCGCCGTGTTTCAGGGGCTGCGGTCGTCGTTTCTTGGCAGCCCGCAGGAATCGACCACACGAATCATGGGATTTTTTGGCCTGCCTTTCGGCCATCATGGATCATGAATGATCATGATATATTATCTTATTTCATTTGATGTAAAACATTGCCTAAGATCCGAGAATCAAAACGGGATTTATCATGCTATCGCAATCTGTTTTGTTTAAGACATTGTTAGCATTTGTTCGACATGTCGTTCAGAACACCTTGCAGAACAACTAATCCACAGTCGGTGTTTGTTCAATGGAAAGTTGGGAGCATTACTCTGGACCTGGAACGATGGGCTTCAGGGAGAGGGACCCAGCTAAGAATCACGAATCTTAGGAATGCTTACATTGGCCACCCTATTGGTCACTAGATATCCGTGTTTTTCATCACACATGGGACGTCCCAAGTGACATTTCTGCGTTTCCGGGCCGCCAGAAGCCACCAGAAATGGGAACCATGATGAACCCACCGACAAGTCATCCAAGGAGTCTTTCGTCTCAATTCATCACAGTGAGCTGTTTGTGACTTCTGCTCAGTTGCGTTAAAAAGAGGGTGGTCGACCCGCGGTCCAGGCTTCCGGTAGATAGTTTCAATATGTTTCAATCCAAGTTGGGTTTTAAACCACCAGACAATCACTGTATTTGGACAAGCAATAGCGGTTCAACCTATAGCCAACCTTACTCAGAGAGTGATGATTCGTGTGGGAATCGATCCCATGACCTACATGTGTGGCGAATACAATTTGTTTGGCCAGACCAATAATATATGTTATTAGTTATCACATCGCATCACAGTTTTTTCCTTTTTTCCATGACCTTAAGTTTTCCTAGTTCACAAGATGGTGTCTCATAGCTAGCTAGTTCGATTTATGGATTGTTATTGTAGATATACCTGGAGTCCTTTCGGGGGCTATGAACCAACGCAGGCGTACCTCGCTCACCGCCCTGAACTCAAACGCGAGCAGATGGCAGGAGAGCAAAAAACCGCTAAGAACAGGAAGATCGCCGTTGAGGTGACGTTTAGGTATTTGTATGCGCATGGATTTGTCTGAAAATGTGGTACATCCATGTATATCCCTATATATATATGTGTGTGTGTGTGTGGGTGTGTGTGTGTCCATTTTTAAAGGTGCAATGATGATTAAGCCGTGGATGAAATGGGTTACCTGTCTTTAGACAAGCCCATGAAATATTGTATTGGTGGTTACTCTGTTTGAACACCACCATGCTTCGGTATAAGGTCTCTCTTTCGAACTGAGTTCGACATCATTTGCCAGGTTGTCATATTCCTCTGAACCATGCTGCGCGCATTATGTGCATCAGGTGCATTGTGCATTAAGTGCATTACGGGCATTCCGTGCATCCATGCATTCATGCATGCATGCATACATGCATGAATTGATAGGAACAATCCAGAAATGGTACATGGTATATGTATCCTGATAGTACGTAGATCATATCTTGTACCGCATGGGTTTGTCTGAAACCCAAACCATATTGTTGGTGATGTATCCCTATCATGGTTATCATTCTTGTTTTGCCCAAAAGAGATATTGTTAATGATACAATAGTGATTGCTAACGATGAGATATTCCTATAGCAGTATATCGAATCGCATTGCTACCAATATCTTCATCGTTATATCACGACACGACATAGTAATCACTATTATATCACAGACAGATCATCTCTATGATTAGTAATAGTATCACTATTGTCAGTAATCACTATTATTAATATCTCATGATATCACCTTTACCTCATCCTTATTTTGAACACATTCCCAGGTTTCTGGATCGGGCCTTGCAGTCCTTGAATGACAACGGTGATCATAGTTTCCAGTTACAAGTTTCCCATGGAAAAACTTTTTATATGTAATGGAAAAACTATTGCAACACTTCTAAGTGTTCGCAACTAATTAAACCAAATAGATCAGCAACATTCCCCTAAACCCTTCCAAAAACTTACCATAAATCGTTGGTAAAAGCCATCCGCAAATGCTTCCCCAATCATTCCATGCCACCCGTCATGTCCGGCACTACCGTAGGACGTTCCTTTGAGGAGGCGGCGGCGATTCTGCAGACGGACCTCTTCGAAAAGCAGGCGGATGATTGATGTGGACACACGGGGACATATGTGGATATATGATCATCAAAATGTCAACTTTCAGAATCTAGTAAAAAGCAAATCCAATTGATACATTTATATGTGTTTTTTTTGACTTTTTAAAGCTCTTTCTTCGCTGTTGTTTTGTTTGTTGTATTTTTTCTGTTTTTGTTCCTCAGGTTTTTTACATGTTCAAAGATCCGGGTCACTAGGTCACCTGCGAAAAAGTGAAAAGAGCGAAAAACAAAAGAATGGCAAAAAACAACAAAAATGCGGAAGCAAAAAGCGGCCACATATAAATGTATACTGGAATTGTTTTTTGTGTTGCTTTTCTTTTGCTTTCGTTTTGTTTTTTCAAAATTGTTGTGTGTTTTGTTTTCGTTTTTGCGTTTCTTCAAACAGTTGTGTGGTTTTCTTTCGCCTTAGTTTTCGTTTTTTTTGTTTCGTTTAATCCTTCGAAGTACTGTAGGCTTAAAGGCACTTCACAATAATAGGGGTTTGTAGTCATTTCATAGGGGTGTTATCGTCATTTAATAGGGGTTGATGTTCATGGGGGATGCTTGACCATGAAAACATGGGTATATAGTATATTATAGGTGGATAAAACATGATAGAACCAAAATAAATGATGGTTGAATATCATGAATTACACATGAAGCGAGAATCCCTATCAAACAACCAGCATAAAGGGGAATTAACCAACAAAAATGGGGACACTGCCATGAGTAGGGGGTTGGAAGACATGTTTGTCCCTCAAAACTGGGGGATTACTGTAGTTGGGGTCTATGTTAGTTGCGGGACGTGATAATTTCATGAAAATGAGAGTTTTAAGATGCTTTTAGCAACAAACCATACGAGAGAGTTATATAATTAAGATGACTTAACCATCAAACATGCCGGGGTTTGCCTGCAGAAATGGGGAGTCCACAAAGCAAATCTGGGGATTCAACAGGGAAGAATTCGGAGTTCACAAAGAAAGTTTGAAAATTTTGACGGGAAAAATGGGAATACCCCATATTTTACGGCCATTGTAACAGGAAAGCTGAGGAGAAATCCAGGTATTCATTGGGAAAATTGGGGCTGTAGCCTCTGGTAATCCAAGCTGGCGGGAGATTTGTTGAATGCATATTTTGTGGATAGATGTTCTGTCATATGGGGCGAATGGTTGGCATCCCCACTCCTAAAATCTCAGAATGATGTCAGTTTGCATGGTCAAATTGGTGAAGTTCCCTATGATGAACGGAAAATGTTTGCCGCAAACCCTGCACAGCTTCCAGGCAGTGCATGCATCGACACAAGATAAGCTCAAAAGGCCAAGGGCTGTTCGGCTATTCTGGTAAATGGATGCTCATCCCACTAAAAATGTATCTATAGGTATTGACCCATACCCATATATGGATCGAACATGATGGAACAATTTGCCATTTGCAAGAAGGACATGTGTTTTTTTGCCAAACATTATCAATGACATATTGGAATCTCCCAGATCATTAAAATACGGAAGTGTTTCCATACCCATGCACTGGCTATGCTATGTTCCTCAGTTTGCTTGTCTAAAGTTTGCATCGTGTAAAATGCCGCTTTCTCCTGGTTACTGTGTGGGGAATCCCGGTGTTGAAACTTCCATTGTTGCTTCGATGGTGATGATGATGATGATGATGCCTAGATCCAGCGAAAGAAAAACTTGAGGGGACTGGTGCCAGCCAAAATGGCGCAATGCCCATCCCAAATCGCAGCCACACGGGCTGCCGAAGCGCTGCTTCTGACCACATCATCGCTTGAGCAGCCGCATCAAGCCAAGGTTGAAGGAAGACAAGTTCTCGTTGCAACACAGCAGCTTCCATAGGTCCTGATTTGTTGGCTAAATCATGTTCAATCCACATAATTGGCTGTGTACCCCCAACCCCAACCCCCCGTAAGTTTAATGATTTTTTTTTGGTGGCTAGCACACCACAAATACTGGCAGTAGTAGGTGCGATAATTCGCATCTTGATAAATGGACATGTTCCTGTGCTATAATTATATAATTCTCAAAACATTCCCATACCAAACCAATCCAAACAATTATATGATGAGGTTCGTTTTAAAATGAAGTACCGCTAAATCCAATGGCCAATCATCATTGCACCTATTAAGCTGGCAAATTGGGTGGTATGTCCCATGTTCAGACATGCTAATGTACCTATTGTTTCTTGTTAAATTCCCATTTGTTGGTCATCAAAATTTCATTTGGGTCCCTCCCAAATTGGGTGTCTATCCAAAAATAGATTCAAATAGTCTCTGTTTGGATGATTATGAAACACCCATTTGCTGATGGTTTAGCTGGATCTATGTGCCGGTTTTGTTTTATGTGTTTACTTGCCACTCATAGAAATGAGCGATTTGAATCCAATCAGTTTAGCTTTGAACAAATTCCATGGGTGCAGCAGTTACCCTCTAATAAACTAACATATCTCAAAAATATCACCATGTTCAAAGTAAATCATGGGACTAACTGGACCATAGCTTCCTGAGGGCAGCGGACCGCAGGCTGAAACAGGCCAACAAGGACCTGCTTCGTGGACTGCATGATGCAGAGCAGCGCATTGCTCAGCTAGAGGTGGAATTGGGCCGGCAATCCTCGCCCTTTCAGGCGGGGGATGCTGGAAGAGACCCGGGTGCCGATCTTTAGGGCGTCCTGTGTTTTTTTGTTGATGGGAAGTATAATAATTATGTATAATTATGATCTATTATAATGTCATATATATATGTTTGTTTAAAATCGTGTATATTAATATGATATAACATGCCATATATAATGAATGGGAGACACAAGCAACCATTGATCCGTACTCGTCTATAGATGTCCCGGAAGCATGTCGCCCATCAATGAGGGCTGCTTAGCGGTTAGGGGAAGCATCCCAAAAAAATATGGATGATGTTAGGAAAATCCCCTCATTTTAGGGAAATATAGCAAACACGCCCTGTTTAGGAATCGTTTGGCTCTGCCCAGGCAAATGAATTGGGGTGTCATGACGTTGCCGGTCCGCCAGCATCAGAGAATATTTGATATTAGAGATACTACGTGATACAGCCCAATAATAGCCTTTTGTAAATGCGACATGTTCTGAGTCCTACGTTTGAGTTCATAACTCCAAAGTTCACCACAGCCCCTTTTGAAATTATAGGGAGAATCATCCATGACCCACATCCCAAGTATTTGATGCCGATATTTGCTAAAGTCCTGATGTTTGATGGTTAACCATTCAGGTTTCACGGTGAAAATCCCGGGATGTGTTTCAAAATCCCGTGTCATCACCAGCTTTTTCGAGGAATGAATTTTACCCAAAGTAATTCCATCCCCCTGCTAACCCAAATAACCAAATTGCAATCCAGTTCCGAAAGTTCAGTACCATTGGTTACCAAATATTAATAATATTAACATATATTAACCATTAATATGAATTAACCAGAGCTTTTCGGGCGACTGTCGCAACGGTTTTTTGAGCTCCAGCAGATCCAGTTGTTCGACGCAGCCCCAGTGGCAAAGCCAGTTGGGATCTAAAGATGGCTTTGTCCACGTGGGTTAGATAGCTATTTAATAGTTAGGCTATTATATGTGGAGATAGGTTATCATCATTGTTATACCATGTTATTTCCATCTTGTCCACAATATCTTGTAAAGGGATGTTCTTCTCACCCATTAATTTGGTACAATAGCTATTGATCCATCCCCATATCTCCTTTAGATCCCAATTGCTACTGATAATCTTGCGCAACATAATTATCAGTGGTTTCCTTTTTTTGCTGCTTAGGTTCCCCCTTAAAAATCCCCAAAACGAACTCGAAGTTCGACCATGGTTGGTCCTTCCGCCCGAAAACCCCTTGGAGGCCGCGGCCTCCAAGACCCGCAGTGCCGACGGCCGCGCCGGCGGTCGTGCCTGCCTCATTTTTCGGAGATCAACGCTGTTGTGAGGTCAGTCAATTGGAGATGGATTTCTGTAATACCAAATATATGAATATATATATATATATGTATGATATATCCATATATATATATATATCCAAATGGGGTACAATGTATACATATATATATATGTATATATGATTTGCCACCCAGATGATTCGCTTTCCAATTCATTGGGCAGTTTAGCATGATACCACATGACCATGTGGATCTTCTGCATATCAGTCAATACCAAGTAAAGCCGAAATTGGTTGGTGAATTCCTTCTAAGCAATCAACACCCCCAAGTAGAAATAGAAGTCAAAGCGACAAGATCGTTGTACTCAACGGTCCTAGAGGCCCAAAGCACACCCTGAATCAGGCAAGGAAACGAAAAGGATCACCTGCCAACCACATTCACGCTGCAAGAGGCAACGTGCAGGCCACATCGCAAACTGAAAAAGTGGAATGCACCAACTCACTCGCTCAGAGTTTCATGTTATTTTTACTTTCTGGGCGAAACGCGCAGCAATAGACGGAACCATGAGTAGCACATCGATTTCCCATTGACGAGCCTGCCTACGCTGGAGGACCATTGCAAATGTTCACTGTGATGCAATAGTTCATGGTACAACTTGTTGGCACACCCCCAAGAAACCCTCACTTTGGGGTCCCATTTGTTGGGGCTTGTAATGATCAGGGATGGGGGCTCAGATGCTTTGTGTCAACAATCACTTAGAGCCTGCGTTTTGGCGGCTTCAACAGTTACAAATCTTCCTGTTCAAACATGTTCAAACATGCACTTCTCCCGAAATCCACCAAGAGATTCTTTGAAGGCTTTGGGTTTGAAACTGGTTAAATCCAAATACTGCAAATCACTCACCCAAATCTTTGGTTTCGACCCTCGAAACCCCAGAAAGCCTGAAATGTACGTGGCATGCTGAAATCCAGGATATCCAGATGATATCCATGCCATATCCACCGTTTTTTTGCAGCTCCAACCACCCAATCCACGGGAAAGCGTTTAGGCGCTGAGCATGCTGAAGTGCCACACCCGCCAGGCGCACTGGCAAAGATCAAGCAACGATGTGTGCACTGCATGAAGCATTGAAAACGATGGTTGGTAAAGCATGGTAAACAAACAAAAAAATACTGGTTCGTACATGTTGTTGTTTTTAGAATATACCGTTTAGTTATTGTTTAGTTGCTGTTTGGAAAATGGAAATGATAGCTTTTGACTTTTTTTTACTGGGTCTAAAAGATTGGTCGCGGGCATAAGAACCAGTTTGGCTTATGGCTATGTGTCTCAGCCCCCACTTGGGCAGTGGCGAGAATTTGGCAATATTGATCGAAAAGGGGGTCTAGGGACACAAAAGAATGTCAACTATAGTGCCTTCTAAGGTGATATATTCCATCATTTTTTGTGAAAGATCCATTGAATCCCATGAATAAGTACGTAGAAGACACAATGAGCCATCCCATTAATAAATATGAGCCACCCCATCATCGCTATGAAAAAAAATACCATACGACGCGATAACAAGCTATCCCATACAGTTTGTGTTTCACAGAATCCTGTTTCTCAGATACTAGTAGGATCTAGGATGATACTTGCAATAATCTAAGCCATTTTTTTTTGCAGGTAAATGGTTGCAATGATTTACAATGTATATATGCGATATATGGAGGTCTCCCATTTTAAGAAACTCACGCGCCTGGAGAGCAGTAGCGACTCGTCCCTGGAGGCACCGAGCCGGAGGATCCGGTGAAATCGACGAAATCGTCGCTTTCAGCACCAAGAGGACAGGGGATCAGGGGTGAGGTCCAACATGTGAATTACCCTCTGGTTATTTAACATAGCCATGGAAAATCACCATTTTTAATAGGTAAACCATCTATAAATGGGTCATTTTCCATGGCTATGTTAAATAACCAAGGGTAATTGTTTGGTTAGTTCACCCAATTCTGCGTGGGATAGACAGAGAGATATGAGTGGATTGGATCGGAGTAGATTAGAGTAGAATAGAGTAGACTAGATCAGAGTAGATTTGGTTATATAGGTTGAATTATATAGATTAGAGATGATTAGAATAGATAGGATTAGATAAAATTAGATAAGATTGGATAAGATTAGATAAATATTCGATAAGTTTAGATAAACGTCGAGAAGATTAGACAAGATTAGATAAGACATGATAAGACTAGATAAGCTTTAGATAAGATTAGATGATATTGAATAATATTAGATAAGGTTGGATAAGATATGATAAGATAAGGTAGGATAAGGTTAGATAAGACTATATATATATCATAGATTTGACAGATGTGATATATGTGATAGATTTGATATATGTGATAGATTTGATAGATCAAGATGAGACCAGATAATGTTAGATAATCTTAAATAGATTTGAATGGATGGATAGATTCATAGATAGATACATGGAGAAATCCCACTTATACACTGGGATTGTTCGCAACCTCTTGAAAAGCAACATGGGAGCCCCCAAATCCCCGGCGTGAGACCACCGTATCATATGATCAAAATGCATCATGGCTTCCTAGTGAAACCCCAAGAGTTGCAGAAAATCACCTCAATTGTCGGGGTTAATGTAAGGGATTTTCAGAAGCCCCTCCAAAAGTGGTGGGTTAAACAGAAAAATATCGAGGATGCGGCTGTGATGGGGATGATTGGATACCTTTGGATTTTGGGGGGGTCCAATTATTTTGTGGTTATTTCAAGGCCAATACCTTGGGATGCCTTAATCGAAAGCATTGATCCTGAACGACCAACGTCACCGCAAAAAAATGGGGGACCCAACAGCAGCGCCAACTAGCGATAGTTGTGGTGGTTCTCCCCGTGGTTTGGATGAAGTTGTGAAGGAAACAGCCCTAGATCTGAACGCCGAAACCAGGAATGTGCGTTCCCCCCCAATACTGCCCGAAGCGGCTGATTTCCTGCAGAATTTCCGGCCATCCGCGTAGGACTGCTGGTGGCAGGCGAGTTTCAGGGGGCGAAAGATGAAGCCCAAAAGATGGCAAGTAAATGCAAGAGGTTTTAATGCAAATGACTAAAATGGGGATATAATGGAGATGTCATAAGATAAAATGCATATGTGTTTCAAATATGGGGATGTGGTCAGATATAAAATCAACAATACTAAGATATGGGTTTGTCATAAAAGGGTGTTTTTGAGGGGTACTATGCATGGAATCCCCAAGACCGCTCCCGCTCAGGCGTGGTCTTGGGGATACTGCTCATGGCCTTGATCCAGCCACTGCTTTCGCTGGAAGCTGAGGGCAGTGAAGTTTTGAAGATGGTATTAGAAGTGGTGTTTCGGGATAACTGAGATTTATATGAGAAGTTGAGAAGTTGAATTTATAGTGATGCTCTTTGGGATTCAATTATAGGGATGATTTACCTGGGTATATATGTTCGGTGATTTGTTATTTTCCCAATGAGAAATCCACCATTTGGGGAATCCATAGGGAAGTCCCTGATGCGAGTCCGGGTTGATCATGATCATTCGGATTTACAGGGATATGTATATCGTGGGGATATAATTGGGAGTATACCCTTGGATGGGTACTTAGGTACTTTAATCGTTGCTGGAAATGCGGATATATATATATATATGTAATTAATTATAAGTATATATATATTATGTATATTAACTAACCAGCAAACACTGACCATCTAAGATTGGCAATGTATTTATGATCATGATCATTGTGACTTAAAGGGATAGGTGGTGCCTCCTAGAAAACGAAAAGTTGCTTTATGATTAGATTGGATATGGTGTTTGATAACTAGAGGTAGTGGAGTTTATAAACCAACTTACAACTGGCCGGGACCACCTTGTATCATGGGGATATGATGGAGATATAATTGGGATGATTCTGATAATTGGGAGTATGCCCTCCGGTAATCAAACAAAGTAAAAAAAAAAAATTTCGCGATTGAACATCGCCGCTCTAAATCGATGGTTTAATGGGAAAATCAACTGTAGATGGTGGATGTTTCATTGCCAGGTTTGATTAGCGGATGGCAACTGGGATACAATTGGGATTAATATGTGGTGATAGTCCCTTCTCTCCATTTCTGAACGCGCTCCAAATAATAAAACTAGATTTTGTATGATTTTGTGTTTTTGTTTTGTTTTGTGTGTCAACTGCATTTTGCAATTGTGGCAATTCAAAAGCAACAGGAGACCAGAAATACCCTAAAATGTGATTCAGCCCCTAAAAACACTAACTAGTCAACCCTGGCGTGCTTATTATTGCGGTCTGCTTTTTGAAATCGAACATGTTAGTGTCTTTAATTACGATTTTGATTATAGGGGAATACAGTAAAAGGGGAAAGCTTCGAAATCCAATTTTCGGCAGTAGTTGTTCTAGCTTAATACAGATGGTTTGCATTTTGAAAGCGAAAATGATAGTTGTTTTATTCAGGTTTTGATTTTATAATGTGTATAAAAATACTCCAGGTGTTTATTTTTTGGGCGGGTGTCCACGGGGTTTAGGAGGAAAGGATTATGTCACTTTATTATTTGGAATATCTAACCTTTATAGGGTATAATTTGGATATGATCGGCATTGTGGATGTAATGGGGATATCCTATAAAATATATTGTCAATAAGAAATAATGATAATGTATAAAACTAAGTCGGTTTTAAGGGATAACATATAGCCAATCAGAGAAAGTTGGGTAAACTCCATGGTTTCCCTACAAATCTTGAGTAAACCAATTCTGCAAGCTACTTTCTGATATGAACATCGCCCAAATCCTCCATTTTTTGTAGATTTTGAGTGGCTGATGTGGGTGAGCTACCACCATTTTTGCATCCGTGCCGAGGTTCTGGCGCTTGGAAGCTCACACTCACGCGAAGAACCATGAGGGGCCCATCCCTGACAGATGGAAAGCCGAGGCCGGCGGAATTCCAAGGTGGCTGGGATATTCCCGAACGAAATGGAGGAGAATGAAGGTTTGAATGAGAAAATCATCGAACTAACTGGGTGATTTTTCCGGCCCACGTTTGATTACCGGAGGGTACTGGTAATGAATGGCAATCAATGGTAATTTTATATAATGACAATTAATGGCCATGGTCGGCAATGGTAATATTAGTTAATCTTAATGGTAAATTCATCGGTATTTCTGCAATAATTACTTCTCAGAACTAGTGGTAGTGAATGTTAAGGGAAATGTTATATAATGGCAATGAACGGGAATCTTGGTGAAGGGTTTATGGAGGGAGATACTTAGGATCGCTGATATAGATGATGACTATGTCATCAATTAGTTCAAATACGCGGGTTTGTCTTGAGGAGCAATAGGGAAAAACAACATCATAGAGCCACTGATCCACTGGTGAATTATTTTTCATGATTTTTCCCATTTTCAGACACACCTATTGGTGAAGGATTATATAATTGGTTTAGTTCCCAATCAACTCCTAGAATGGAAGAGCAGCTAAGACAAGGCAATCATAATAGAGCAACCACCAAAAAGATAGAAAAAGTATGTATGATCACTATTTTTGTAGGATTTGACTGTTCTATTTTTGGGGGGTCCATACAGATATTGGAGGGACGGTAGACACACAGAAATTCAATCAGCTGATCCGCGTGTCTCCCACACCAAGGTAATCGAAGCTCACAATGGGAAATCTTGGTCGTCCATTTCAATTCAGAATTGGAAATCATCCCAAACCATCTCGAAACCTCAGCAATAACGATACATTTATCCAGAATCAGTTCCATTTCGTAGATGGTTTTGAGGAGTTGCCCTGATTTTGAGGAGTTGCTCTGTATTTTGATTGGTGAAGGGGATCTATTTTGATGGCTTTACGATCACTGGAAATTTGGTGTAACTATCCCATTTTAGGCCGGACTGTTCAAGTTGGGCAATTGTTATAATTCATCCAGATATAATGATGGTACTGGTATATACTTGTATATTGAATACCCAGCTAAAGATCAACTTGTTTGCATGGTATCAAGGGGAAAGAGTACCCAGTGCTTTCTTTGGCCTGGCATCCTAGGTACGATGGTCAGAGAAACCACCTTTTTTGATCCGGTTTGTTTGTTGAACCCCCGTCTCTGTGCTGATTAAACTATCATGATGTATCATGTTTACTCAATTCATTCATGTCTTCCTTCAAACCATCATTGTTTGCTGGTTTCACCATCAGAGTTACACCATCATGTTTGTTGGTTAAGCCATCATTGTTGGTCATGCCATCATTTTTTCGGTGGATTTTGGTGCATCCCCGCTGTTGACCAGGCAATACCCCCAGTGCATCTTCCGTGGTTGGGGAATCCTGGAAACAGCACAGGGGGGAGGCCGCCCATAAGGATTATGTAAACCAGGTAAAAAATGGTCATTGAACCAGGAAACATGGTGATACCATGAGAAAAACATAGGGCATAGTCAGGATTCAAACAGCACCACAGGGGGGAATGCCCTCTGGACTCAGATGGGCTGACCAACTTGTTTCATCAAGGTAGTAGAGATTCCGTACAGCAGAGATTCTGATCTGCAAAAATCACTATGTACTTCGGATTGTTTGGATTTTAACAAACATCCCCGTTTCTGTTGATGGTATTCCCATACATTAGGATACATTCTCCTGGAGCTATACCCACGTTGGCCAGCTTTGAAACCGCTAGGCTTCTGGGTTTGTCCCATGATATCCAACTGACCTTTGACCTTGAGTTCAATTGAAACGTGATCCAATAAATGTTGTTCAAAGCATTGGAACATTGGATGAAACTTGGAATTTCCCGATTTACAAAGTCCTTTTATATATATATAATATATGTATATACGTTGCGGATGGCCGAGGATCGAAGAAAATCCTGCACTCACTGCACAGCTGGGGCCTCAGAAATTCCTGGGTGCGGGCTTGGAAGAGGCAGGGATAGGTGGTCTGGTGAAGACCAAAATTTTGAACCATAAATAATATGGTACATGCAATGGAATATAATGGGATACAATGGAATGATATAATATATATTGGTATATACTGTAGATTATAAGCGGATATAATCGAACGTAATGGTATATATTGATATGGGAGTAATATAGTGTATATATATATACAGAACATCTATTGCAGGAATATAACACGATAAAATGTTCAGACCCTTAAATAAATGCAATATGGTAGAACGGGTTTTGATCCAGACCCTTGTCAATCAAGAAAATGTTGGTAGGTTCTCCTTGAAAAACTCGGACATGACTAAGGTTGATTCCCCATGGAGGAATGGTTTTCCAGAGAGTTTATGTAGTTGGCGTTCCATTTTGGGGAATATCATCCTCCAAAAATAAAGACGCGATCCAGAAATCCAGTCTGGAGCAACCATCGAGGTTTTAGATTCCTACAGTATTCTTGAGCATTCCAGAGCAATCCAAGGTTTACAAATGGGATTGCTTAAGTAGAAAGTTTTTGGAAACAGAACCTGCAGGTTTGTTTCAATGCTGAACTATCCAAGTTGAGGGTTTAAAAACATGGCCATGCAAATGACATAAGAACATATAAGAACCCATAGACGAATTCTGGTTAGTGTCCACCATGGCATTTTGAGACAACCCTTAATTTGGAAGTCACATAAATCCTGGCAACGACCCTCCAAAATCATCGAGTTTCGCAATGCTCATCAATTTTAGTCGCGGAGTTTCCGTGTTTTTTATCACGAACTGAAAATCCTATGGTCCTACAAAACTTAAAACCAAAGGTCCAACAATTGGTATGTGAACATTTCTCGTTGCGCCTCTTGATTTCTGGGATGTGCATCAGATCATTGGGGTGAAGTCACAAATGTTGATGAGTAATTAGTAGATATTAAGACAATAGGATGGTCCAATGGTGTGTAAATACATACTTCGTATATATATATAATTATATATATAACATACACACGTACACATCATATACCCTCTGGTTATTTAACATAGCCATGGAAAATCCCTTATAAATGGAGGTTTTAAATGGGAAAATAATCTATTTCTATGGGCCATCTATACCATGGCTATGTTAAATAACCAGAGGGTATATGTATATATATATAACACACACACACACTAGACAAGAATGGATCATTATATGATCCGGCAGGAACTGAATCCTGAAACATGCAAACCAGCCTAGATCGTTAGATTAGTAAAGGAGCCATATGAGGTACTTCACGAGAACGATGTAGGGCATCCAATATTGTCAAACGTAGTCATAACCAGATTCCATAGAGTTTTAACCAGCATGTTGAGAATCCACAATAATGTTTCGGCGATTGTTTCCCAAAAGGACCCACAGTTCGTCGGCGACATGATCTCGGCGAAAATAAATAAAAAACCATAATACTGTCGGCGATATGGTTTCGGCGAAAATCTGAGGAAGGTTCTGATGCATGTAAATCATAAAATTGATTCCAGATTGCGACAACAGTGCAGCAAATTGTATAACATTGTTGTTGGGGTTCTAAGCTTGGCCCCTTGCTATGTCCGAAAAAAAAGCAGGTACGTGACAAAGGCGTCCCTTTGTCATATCACCATGGAAAGGCAGTGTCTTCGTTGGTGGATGACTGCCAGACCATGCATCCACCCCCTGCAAATTAGTGAAAACCAATAAGAAGTTTTACATCTGTTCAGATGGTACACACACACACCTCGCATATAGCGAGGTTGGATTTTTTGGAAGAACTTCGCTGGCGGAATCGGCAATACACCAGTGAGAGTGAACCTGTAATAACCTGATGTACAAACGGGCGATCACTTCAGTCAGAAGAAGAAGAATTCGGAGCTTGTAGAAGGACTTCGAAAGCATCGTGGAAGCTCATGCGTTCAACCATTGCCCACGTCTCATTGAATTCCCCAGATGCCGTAGCAGCCTTCAAGGCGTCAGAAAGATCCTTGGCTAGTTCATGGATCCGGGTGGTGAGGCTCGGTTCATCTGCTGGAGATGTCGTCTCAATGGGCACTTTGTGAAAAGGATGGTGTCCGTGTACAAGGGGAATCTCGAAATGATGTCGCCAATAGTCCGCTGTACGCAGGGACCACTCCCAGTTGCCCGAAAGACCATAAAAGTAGTGTTCAGGGTCACGACATCGGGAATGCCCTAGCAAGGGGATTTCTTCAATGAATAGCTCCCTGGTGTTGTTGGAGTGGGTAATGACCTTGAATTGGATCTGGTGAACCACGCGAGAAGAGAATTGAGCACGATGGAGGTAGTTGTGTGCAGAACTTGACTCCATTGGAAACGGGACGCAAGGAGGTGCTGGTCCTGAATATGTATCAGAATGGGCCATAGTACCCGTAGCAGGTGCTGTACTGTCAGTTACCAAAGGTGCCGACGTAGGGTTGGTCGTAGTGTCAGGAGCTCCTGAGTGACATAGTGCAGAAGTCTGGGCGTCTGGTACTTGGCCTGGGTTGGTAGGAGCGAGTCCACGGGTAGGATTCGAAGGCCAAGACAAGCCCGCCACGGTCGCGTCTCGTTTGTGTTCCATGGGTGAAACTGTCACAAATGCGAGAAATAGTGCAACAACGGCTGAGGTATCAAGAGTTGCAGAAGTAAGCCAATCCCGAAAATGATAACATTCACACAAATGATAAGGTGAAGTCCAGTCCTCAATCAAGTGGTTCAATTGCGACGGAGAAGCCACAGCTCAAAGTCAAATAAAATAGAAATCAAAGAATCCTTGGTGTTGGTGGGGTGTCAAGGGAGAATTGAAACCCTGTAGCATGGTCTTTTTTGGCCGGCTAGCGTATCAGGGCAGGATCACACCGGAGCTAATTTTGTAGCATTGCAGACGTAGTACGAAAGGCTGTCTGGTACCCGGAATGAGGAAAGAAGATTCGCGGGAGTTGTACTGCCGAAGTCGCCATTCAGGTCGGTATGCCTCCAAAAGCTGCAAGACCGTCATATCATTGGAAACTTGGAATGTATCACCGTCCAGGTCGCAATAGCGAAACTCCAAATTCGAGGGATCAAGTTGGATGTCCCATTGGGACCTCAATCTTTTGGAGATACAGAAGCGAAGTTCGGCAATTGGGATGAGGCCGGCTTCAACTGGTTCCATCTGACGTGACCAGGTAAACAAAGCTTCAAGTTCGTAGCCACTGACATGTCTAAAATTGGAGCTCGCCAGAGCCATGTAGTGTTCACGGTCAGGTTCGCTTCGGTGAGTCAATGCCCGTAAGGGAGAGAAGTCAACCAAAATAAGGACAGGTCTGTTTGGGGGAGGGTTCGCATCACCAGGAAGGCCTCGATGTCCAGCAAACCATCCAACGGTTCGTGTACCAAGCGGTGTCTCGATCGTAGATGTAGCGCGATATGGATTGGGTCGAGAAGAACGAGCCATTGCGTCGAATATGAAGTATCGAGGATAAAGCGAAAAGCCCAAGCTGCAAAATAGATTGGAATGACCACAGAAACAAGCTCAAAGTGTTGGAAAAGGAAGAGAAACGGTGTACCTAGTAAATGGTCACACAAAGAGACGATGAATCACAGGTCTTTTTTCTGCCGACAAATAATGTGGTAGATTACACACTTGAGTCCGACATATCCATCGGGTCAATATCGTTCGCATCCAGTGGACCATGCACTTGTTGAGGAGGGACAGCGGGGCGAGTGAGATGTACAGTACGTTGTAGTGTTGCCGGTGGGGAAGAAGGTGGTGTAGACCGCCAAGGTGGCCAATATAAAGAGGTAGTAGTTCCTTGAGAATGGTGTTGTGCAGAGCGTCCCCAGCATGACTGCAAAATATGGAGGTGGTCCGGTATCGCTTCGTACGGCTGTGAGACGTAGACGTTGGAGTGTTCAGGGTGTGGTAAAACGGGAGCAGTAGTTGCCGTAGGGGAGGAGGATGATGATTGAATTGGTACGTCATAGTATCTGCGCCAATGGTTGGCTGTGGTACGCAGGGTCGCCTGGTCGTTGGTGAGGTGCATGTTCTCCAGAAATGTTTCCACTGGTTTCCACGTTTCAAGACCATCAAGTGTCCTTTCCACGATCCAAAGTTCATCTGAACGGTTAGACAAAGGATAGCTCAGCTTCTTGATGAAGACGGAGTGGACGGTGGTAGAGGTCGGAATCATTCGTGCTGCACGAGGAATATAGGATGCCGAGGTAGGATCATCAGGTGGCAAGTGTGAGGCAAGGCCATGTATGGATGTAGGTGATGAACGGTGCGGGACCAATCGAGCAGGATCATCCGTGTTGGAGGTCATCATGTACAATCACAAGAGTATGATAACGAGAAATACTGAACTGAAGCCGAAAAGCCGTGGGGAAGGTCAATGATGAAGGAATAAAAACCAACATCACCCAATGGAAAACGAGAAAAGGATGACACAAGGGAAAAGCGGAACCGGGGTGGTGGACATCATAACGAATGTTGTCCTTTTTCCTCATAGACGTGAGCCTTGCCGAGATCCATCAAGACAGCTAATCACTCAGCGGCTTTAGTGTATCGGGTGGCCGTGACGAAGGGATGCCCACGGGGAATCACTTGAACATGTACAGCAAAGCCTGTGTCTTGTGCATCTGGATGGGGTGTCAGCAGCAACGGTGAACACTCACGAGTCGTGAAGGCATCGAGATGTTGATGAGTTTTCCATCTCGGGTAGAACCAATTCAAAACATCCAGAAGAGAATGAGGAAGGTCGTCAAGCATCTGAGCTCCTTGATCGGTGTCAATCATCATGTAGAACTCTGACGCTGGTAGGTGTATCGACCAGCGTTGTAGCAGCGTGTCGGTGACTACAGTTTTGAGGTCTGAAACGAAATGACTGCGAGCATAGTCCGGGTAGATCACCTTGAACGTCTGGAACAGGCTATCATAGGTGGCCGTAGGAAGGTTGCCCGCGACCTTGGGGGCCAAGATGTTGTAATAAGGGTTGCGTACGGCCAGTTGTTGCATCGGCTTCAGGTCCAACTGGAAAATAACCGGTCGGTGAGGTGTCGTAGGCGAAGACCGATTGGGTGGGTGCTGAAATGACGTAGAGCCCATAGCGGAAGACGACGTTCTGGTTGGAGAGCGTGAGCGTCGTGTAGGGGAGATCCTCTCGTGGGACATAGCTCGCAGTTGGCAATAGCGGTCCAGGTGAATGCGGAGAGACATAATAAATGGCTGGCGGGTTGCGTGATACGACGTGTCAGAATTCAATGGGGCAACAGCACCCATGGTTCAGAAGATTAACAAAAGAAATTCCCAAAAGGAATGCCAACTGGTTGGTGAATCTATAATACCGTGCCGCAAACTACCTTTTCCTTTTAGTTCGCATATGTCATTGGTCAGCCAAGTTGGTCTTTGATCTTATTCCACATAGAGCGAACATCTTCTTCAGACTTGCCCATCTTGGTCGAGATCACCTTCCATGAAAATCGAGATTTCTCGTCAGCCTTCAGAGTGCGTAGTTTCTGTTTGTCTTCAGAGGTCCAGAGTGACAGTGGGCTCGAGGAACGGGATCGGGATTGGTCACGTCGGCGACGACGCTTGGCAGGAGCCTTTGGAGCGGATTTGGCTTTCTGTTTGCGACTGGGCGGTGATGGTGTTCTAGTAGAAAGCTTCGAAGGTGCAGGTAAAACATCAGGAGGCGGAGCAGCAACATGTTGGTGTGGCTCAGGGAGATGGGTTTCCACCAGTTCATCCATAAGTGTCTCTTCTTCCTCCAGATCCGGCGATGGGATGGGGGCATTGTCAATGAAGGCATTGGTCTGGTCCGAATAATGTGGTCGTAGCCCATCAGGTTGATGCCATACGTCGGTACTGGGAAGAGGAGTAGGTTCAATGTTGGGAATGAGTGTGGGTGGTAGTAGCGCCATTGCCCGATGTAGTAGAAGGTAAGCATGGTGAACATCATGAAGAAATTGAAGAAACACTGGTTCTTGGATCGGAATTGACGTCGTAGGAGACGAGGAAGCCATGACAATGCGTCGAGTATGGGACAACGAGTAAATGAAGCCGAGTTTGAGGGTAAGCCAGCTGGAAAAGCACTATTCCGTGATCAAATAAATTCTAATAAGGTCCAAATAGGTGAAACGTTCAACAAGGTGTGAGTAATGAAACGTAAGCGCCAGCGGCAAGACGGTTCAGGATTTTACCACAATGAGGAAACGTGCAAATATTGACGAATCGGCTTGGCGGCAGCGAAAAGATCGGACTCGGTAAAACCTGCAGATCTGTACAAACGATGCAATGCGGCAAAACCTCGTGTTCGTTCATGTGCAGGGTGCGCGCATTTGGCGACCAGAAATAATCGTGAAACAAAGCCTGAAAGTTGGACGGCCAAAGGTGATGCGGAGAATGGCGCCATGACCTGGTTGAAGTCGCGTGGAGGGCTGTAGCGAAGGGCAAAAGGCTCGAACTCGATACAAAAGCCCAAGAACTCCTGGTCCGGTTCCGTTTCCAAAATGATAGGATGGCCGTAGAACTCCGGGTGGAGGAAATTGGCGAAGCAAATTTCGTAGTCCCAGCTGGGGTCCGACAAGCACAGTCTGTTGTCCACATAGCGAAGGAGGCGAGCTGTGAGATCCATGTTGCTAAGGGTGGTGCGGTAGGTTTTGTACCAGATTTCTTCAGACAGTGCGACAACCATCATGCACAAAGCTGGACTCAGTGGGGAGCCCATAGGGGATCCTCGGATTTGTTCAAAAACCGTAGTGCCAATGGAGAATTGAGTCATCTTCAAAGACATGAGGATGATGCGTTCAATGTCCCAAATGAAGATCTTCCTGGTCACATTGAGTGTACGGCATGTGCGGCCTTTTACTACGTCCCCTGTGTTGTTGCCTGGAGTTGCCTTCACGGAGATGATCGCATCGGGGTCGGTATTCATGAGGGTCGAGAGGAACTGCAAGGTCAGTCGCCAGCTGGCGATGAAGCGGTCGGTGTCGATGCTTGTGAAAAAGCCCGCAAGATCTTGGTTGTGTATTCGCGGAGTGGGGAGCGAATCAAAGTCAGTGTCCTTGAGGAGCTTGATGAGATCAAATACATCACCCCTTGCCAGGTTGTGGGGAAACGCTTGGGGTAGAAGGTTGTAGAGCAGCTTGGCAGTGCAGTTCAACATAGGTCGAAAAGGTGCCGTGAAGAAGCTGACAATGGGTCGTCCAGCCTTGAACTGTTTCTTCCGTTTGGGTAGGACATAGGCATTCGGCAGGTCTCGTCCAGCACCAAGTGCCCATGGGTATGCTTTGCCAAAATGGCGGTTGATCTCGGCGATGGTCCGCTCGATGATGTCACTCGGGCTTTGCTCCAATTTACGAAATACCAATGGGTCGGCGAAGGTTGTGGTGAGGCACTGGAAGTAGAGTACGGGGCAGTAGATTCGTAGGGATGTAGCTCGCTTGTCCTCGTTGTGGAAGACGGCTTCTGGAAAAAGACGTTTGAAGCGGCCGCTGTCTTTGTGAGTGATGTGGTTGTTGAGTGTGTGGTAATGGGATTGAATAGAACGATGCCAAAGCTCATCAATATGGGACTTTTGTAAGGAAGGGAGTGAGTTTCGGGTAGTCCATGTCCGCAAAGCCAGGCGAAGCGATGTCTGGATTTCTTTGGAAGGTGGGAAGATTTTGTTTTGAAGCGAACCAGTCGCAATGGATGTGTGTGGGCCATCATTGAAATGTAGGTTGTCGCCGTCCAGGACCAGGTGGTGATCGGGTGGGAGACCACGAAGAGCATGAGGTCGCAAGGCATCACAAGCACACTTTGGGGTGTCGCCGTCAGCCCATTTGGTAGCGGCCTCTTTGTGATTGCACAGGCTATCCATCACCGAGGGGAATTTTGTGAAGACAATAGCCGTGGAAGGAGTCTGCAATGTGGTGTTGTAGTGTCGAGTTTGGTGAACGTGGGAGGTGAGCAGGCGTCGAAGATCCCGAGTCCAGTTGGGGCATAGTAGCCAAGGCGCACGAAGAGGAACCGTTTTTTTGACTCGTTTGGCTTTCCAGAAGATCAAAGCTCGGTCAACGGCATTGACGGCGTACGACCTTTGAGGTTCTCCAAGGTTGTTGGTAAGACGTCGGATAAAATAGCAGCCTTGAACTCCAATTTCGTTGGATCGTAGTTTCTTCTCCATGTGGAAGCGTCGAACGGAGTTACTGCCCAAATCCTGGATAATTTCCCAAAGTTGTACTCGTCGATGGAAGAGAGGACTATGAAGAGCGTGTCGAACATGATGAGGTGTAGATCGCCAGCGAAGTTTCCGCCACAAGGAAAATGCTCCAAATTGTCGAGAGGTGGAGAATTTGGTACGTGCAATGAGTCCCTTTCGGCAATTGAAAAACTGGTAAATAAACGGGGTGTTCAATCGAGGTTGCCACAATTGAATTAAGGCCTGTTCCAAGGCCCAGAAGTTGGATTTATTGGTGTAGATCGGGAAAACAGACCACATCCAGAAATTGTCAAATCTGCACCAAAACCGTAAGGCAACTTCGGCCAGCACGAATTTATGTTGTTGCACTTGCAGAAATTTCCGATAGCGAGAGTGTTCGCGATCCAAAACAAACGAAGATGTGGAACCAACATAAAACTTAGGTTGAAAATTAGCAATGTGGCTGAAACGAATATACACCGCCTGAGGGTGCTTGAAACATTGAAGGGCGACTGACAAGTCATCCCAGGATCTGCAAAAGAAAATACTCTGCATCGGAGTGCCTTTGAGCAAGGCTTGGAGTTTCGGATTGGCCCGTGGATGTAATAACACATATTGGCCCATCAATACCGTTTGGAGCATCCGAAAAGCAAAAAAGACATCAACAGAAGGGGACAACGTGAAAGGAGTCAATAATGCAAGAACCAGAATACAAGAATGAGCCACGGCCAAAGTTCGCATGATGTTGGCTGCTTTTGAGCCAGGTGCTTTCAAATAGGTTGCTAGTCAGGATTGCATCAATAACGCCACCGTCATGACCTTGAGGACAACTTCATCCGTGGAGGCCCCCTTGTGCTTGCAGGGGTCGATACCCATCGCCACGCTTGCGCGTTGGATAGTTTTCGAAGCCTCATCGGGTTGGTTTTGCCACCATTCATTGACCTTTTCCAAGTTCTTCTCCAGGATGTCCTGTTTGGGCTGTGGTAGCTTCAAGGCTTTCAACCACTTGGTGTATTGAGTGTCCGACAGTGATGTGGGTTGGTTGTCAACGAGCCAAGTGTTCACGGAGCCCGGAGAGATAAGCAGAGTTGAGGGGTCAAAGGTCGTAGACGCGGCAGGTTGTCCCTGGAGTGCACGTCCAATCGGTGTCGTGGCCGGAGTGGAGCCCGGAGGTGCCGTAGCTGGTGAGGTAGTAGCGGCCGATTTGACCTTGGCCAGTTCTGCCTCCAGTTCAAGAATGCGTTGTTGGCTGGCCACGTCAGCAGAAGGTTGAGTCGGGAGCCAAGATTGGAGAAGTTGAGCAACATCTTTGGCCATGTTTTGGGTGGCTTCCTTCTGGTTGAGACATTGGCCTGCTGAACGAGCTCGAAAGGTAGCAAGTTTGTCCAAGTCTACATTGCGGGTGCGTAGTTGTGATACCAATTCGGCCACAAATACTGTAGTGCCTATGTTGTCAAAAGGAAGGACGAAGGTTTCTCTTCCGTATGCAACTCGGCGAAGCCAAGTATTGTGTAAGCCCTGGTACAAGAACTTCCAGAGTGGGACTTGTAAAGGATCCATCCCTTCAATGTCCTTGTAGCTTGAAAATCTGCTCTGTCGGATTCTGGAAGGGAAGTCCAAACCATTGATCTTGTTGGAGTCGTGGAAGTCGACATCAGGTTTCCAGTTCTCAACTGGTGGAATTTCAATTGGTCTGCATGTATATCCTTCGTTGACAGAGGAACTTGCTCCTGGGGATGACATAGGTCTCGGTGATCTCGGTGTAAAAGGGTGATGTTGAGGTGCAAAGTTGGCGCTGTTGGGAGGTGTCTGTGAGCTCGGAGGCGGCGTGGGTGGAAAAGGTGCCGTAGGTGAAGTCCATGGTGGGCGTGTTGGGAGCGATGGAGACGTAGGCGGCGGAGGCGGTATTCCGGATGGGTTCCAAAAGGGTCGATGTGTCGTCATGGCATAGTGCATCGGGCCACGGAACGCCGGTACTGCTTGGTGCCAACCATGTTGATGACGAGGTGGTGTGCGCGAGCGATCCGGCTGGGAAGGAGGAATTCCATTCATATCCGCGCTGTATTGGGAGATCAGGTCCTGGGACGCCATGAGGTAGAGAGGGTCACGAGATAATAGGTCAAAATTCGCTCGAACTGCCGAATGAAAGCTGCGGGAAATGTCGAGGTGAGACAAGGATAGTGTGCGACTGAAAAAGTGAAACATAATACGAGGTCCCAGTGTGTGAAACGTAAGGTGAAAACGAATCTTGCGAAAGGATCAACAATATGAGCATGCAGCGATTCACAAACCTTTTGAGGAAGAAGTGGCAGCAATACCGAATGTCGGGAGAAGCATTGTTACTCCAAAATGATCGGGCGGGGCCACTAGGCTCACTGTATCGCTAACGTAGAATAGTCGATACTTGTTCCGGTGCTCCTCAAGGGTAAATAGTTCACCAACGAGATTTGGAGTGGTGGGTCGAATGTCGAGAACGAGGTCGGCCTTCATGGTGCTGATCGCGAGAATGGTCTTCATGGTATGAGGATCGGCGATCTCGGCGGCTGTAGGTGGAATTGTCCCAAGAAGCATTGTCGTGCCAAGATCGGCGAGCATAGTCCCGAGAGCCAGAGGCAGCGGTCTCGCGGTGGCTCGGTGTGTCGCGCGAGTCGTCTGGGGGCGGCTCCGAAGGTTCTGGGGCGTCGGCAGAAGGGTCAGGTCGTACTGGACGTGCAGAGTCATCAGGAGGTTCCGAAGGTGCATTGGTCTCCGCAGTCTGGTGTGTGATCAAGCCCGGGAAAACCGTGTGAGTGGAGGCAACGTAGCATATAGATGCGGCGCTCGAGTTCATAGCCGTTGCATTGTCTTTGCCCTTGGCGATGCCCGCAAGGTTGCACAAGCGTTGGATTTGGTCATTTCCTCCAGCTAGGGCACGGATGCATTTGGGTGAGCGGCATATGGCCAGTAGGCCTGATGGGTTTTGTCCTTTGCCTATTTTGTAGAGCTGAGAGGTACAGATCTTGACGGCGTAGCCGGGTAGGTTGTCGATGTCTGCGATCTCAGAGGACATTCCGAAGAACCCGTAACATGGGTATTGAGTCGGTATGCCGGCTTCGTTTTTTGTCCAAGTTGCCGGGCGGATGCAGTCTTCCGCAAGAATTTTGGCAACTGATTCCCAACTCGTTTTGTGGTAGATCAGGTAGGTGCCCATGTGTTCGCCACGGTAGATTGGTTTCTTCTTCAATCCTGTGGGAACCGTGATGGTCAGCAAGTTCTCTGGCTCGATGTAGAAGGCTTGTGTTTGCCTTGCGAGTTCGATGTCCAGTAAGTCGGATTGTGCAAAGGCCCTGGCAATATTCCTGACGGTGGCTTGGCTTGCTTTGATGTAAATACGATGGTTGTTGACGGTGCGGTATGGTTTAGCCAACTGTTCGAACATCGCGTCCACAAATTGGTTGAAGAGCTGCAAGATAGCCGGGGTCAATGATTGGCGTAGGGGAACAACATGATCGGGGCCAAGCTCAGTCAGGCAACGGACCCTATGGGGGTCATTGGCCGCCGCCACCATTTCATCGAGGTCGATGTCATTCGTGTCAAACTTGGTGAGCGAAATTGTATTTGTAACCTCAGAATTTTCACTGTCGCCGTCCGGGACTCGGAAGGACACCGCGCCGAGTGGTGCTGAAGTGTGGGCTGGTGGGTTGGTAGTTGGTTCAGGTGGCGGTGGATCGGCAGGAGAGTTGGGTCGAGCAGTGTGGTGGTGGTAGTTGTCGGTGTAATGGCTGTCGTTCCATGTGCCCCAGGTGTCATCAGCGTCGGGAGTGGGGATGTAGGCCGGATTGGATGGGTTTGCAGCTGGTCGAAGTATGACTTCACGGCCTCTGGATCGGTGATGTGGTGTCTCGGAGCGTGGGCGTGGGTGAGATCGATGACGTCGAGGAACCACCGGAGAGCGTCGTCGTGGTGGTGATCTTCGTCTGTATGGGGATGGGGTTCGGCGGTCCTTGGCGTGTTTTGTGGATGATCGATAACGAGGAAGAGGAGAACGAGGTCGAGCTGCACGTTGAGGAGATTTGCGATGGTGATGGGAATGTCCAGAAGGTCGATGGGAACGTGATCTTGGAGTCCTGGAGCGTGGTCGGCGTGTTGGTGGTGGTGGAACTTGTAGTTGGTGAGGAGGAGCGATGGCTGGAGCTGGGACGATACGATGGTCCTGAACGTCCGGTTCGGTGGGTCTGGCTTTCGGTGCAGGTGGAGGCGTGGCGATCAGTGGTGGTGTAGTTGTAGGTGGCGGTGTCGGTGGTGTAGGATTCGGTGGAAGTTCATCTTGTTGAAGAAGGAGTTGACGTTGTTCTTGTGCTCGTTGAGAATCCATGATCAATTGTTGCTGAGCTTGAATAAGTCGAACAGATTCAGCCAGTTGTTGTGCAGTGGAACCCAGGGATGCAAGTTCAGGTGACACGGATGAAGTCGGTGCTGTCGTAGGTGCCGGTGGTGTAGCGTGAGGAGGGGTTTTCGGAGCTGGCCTGCGTGGTCGATCCGGTCTTTTGTCAGAGCGATGCCTGGGAGCTGCCTTGACTGCTGGGGGTCGTGGTGAAGGCTCATTTGGAGGGACCGTCGATGCGTCCATCTGTAATGGAGGTTGAATGTGGTGAGGTGGGTATGGAGAACTGGGCAAAGGTGTCGGTGTCATAGTCGATGTAGGTGGTGTAGTCGATGTAGGGGATGGAGCCGGAGGGGAAGGCCACGTGGGTGGAGCGGTGGGTGCCATAGGAGATGGAAAAGTCGACGGAGCGGTGTGCACCACAGTTGGTTCAGGAGCCAAAGGCGAAGGCATGGTGGGTACGAGCTGTGGCCCTGGTACTGCATGAGGAGCCGAAGTCAATGAGGTGAACGGCAACGATGTTGGGGTTGATGTAGACGGTATGAGCGAAGCTGAGGATGACCATATAGGATGCAAGGCCGAGGGATGTCCAAATAAATGTGCATTCGGCGTTGATTGCTGCCACGTCGAAGATGGGTTCGAAGGCTGCGGTGGAGCAGGCCATGACGTTGGCGGAGTGTTCCACGGATGCATCGCTTCAGTAGATCAAAACAAAAGTGAACAATCACATACAGGATTCAGTCCCTAACTGCCTAAAATGTCGTGCGATTATTCCCTGCACCGGGACCGTGGTCAGGTCGTGCCGCAATGGCATAAAACAGCTTCCAAGTTCCATCGAATTAGATGCACAAAATGTTTAACCTCACCAGACAACCATCAAAAGAAAGAATCACCACACCTGAAAGTCGTGTGCCTGCCTGTAACTCGTCACATGGACATGTTTCACTTCCAAAGCTTGAGCTGTAGTGATCGAAAAAAGAACGTTTCTGGTTGTTCCGCATGGCTTCTCTCAGTGAAGAAAGCAATTCACGAGGATCTCAAGGGACAGCCGGAGCAGCAGGAAATCACAAAATGGCTGATAAACCGCAAGGCTGATTGTTGCCCTCTACTTAAACGAATTACTAAGTTAAAATGTGTGAATTCAGAATTCAAGTCTGTCAACACTCACCCTGAAAAGGGTTGCCTCCAATGGCTCCATGGCACCATGTCGGAGCCACCATGGAAATCACACTAGACAAGAATGGATCATTATATGATCCGGCAGGAACTGAATCCTGAAACATGCAAACCAGCCTAGATCGTTAGATTAGTAAAGGAGCCATATGAGGTACTTCACGAGAACGATGTAGGGCATCCAATATTGTCAAACGTAGTCATAACCAGATTCCATAGAGTTTTAACCAGCATGTTGAGAATCCACAATAATGTTTCGGCGATTGTTTCCCAAAAGGACCCACAGTTCGTCGGCGACATGATCTCGGCGAAAATAGATAAAAAACCATAATACTGTCGGCGATATGGTTTCGGCGAAAATCTGAGGAAGGTTCTGATGCATGTAAATCATAAAATTGATTCCAGATTGCGACAACAGTGCAGCAAATTGTATAACATTGTTGTTGGGGTTCTAAGCTTGGCCCCTTGCTATGTCCGAAAAAAAGCAGGTACGTGACAAAGGCGTCCCTTTGTCATATCACCATGGAAAGGCAGTGTCTTCGTTGGTGGATGACTGCCAGACCATGCATCCACCCCCTGCAAAATAGTGAAAACCAATAAGAAGTTTTACATCTGTTCAGATGGTACACACACACACACCATCGAACTACAGTTCTGATCATCATAGACCCTATGGCTATGGGGTACCACGGCACCACCTTATTGACACGTCGTCGATATGAGGCTAAAAACCTTAGAGGAGGGCAACGACGAGGAGAAGCAGAAAGTGGCATTTATGCTACCTGGCGAGATTCCATGGAAAAACTGGGACACTGAAAATTGGGTCGTTTTTGCAGAAACCCCCCAAAACGATAGAAAAGTAAAATCTTACGAAAATAATGATAAATTGTGTTTCTGTCTTTTTGCGGGTTACAAACAATGAGATTTATGTATGTGTATATATATATATATCAATTTGTGGCACGTTGAATCAAGTTGATATATCTACCATTCTGTCACTGAAAGGAGTTTGGAACAAATGTGCAGCGCAGGCACCATGTTTTATAATGCGGAAAGTGCTAGGTTTCCGAACCAAATTGTGCGACGTCAAGAAAAGCCAGGAATTGAGGTCGAACAGAAATAAGTCGAAATTGTATCTCGATGCATCGAAATATATTTTGGTAATCAAATATGGCAATAAGAGATCATACAATATCACCATGTGGCAATCCCTATGGTAATCTGTATGGTCATTTATGTGGGAATCTAATATGGCCACGGAAAAAAAAAACCAATGTTTGAACATCGGCCATTATTCGATCCATACACTGGGCCCATTTGTAGATCCATACACTGGGCCCATTTTTGCCAGATGTAAAATTGACATAGGATGTGTAGGCTTTGGTGTTCATCAAAGGGATCTGCATCCACCTATTGGTTTTTCATAGCCCTTGCCACAAAGGTTTTTTGTTGGGAAAAGCCGTTTGCCTGGTTCTGAGGTTGAGACTTTTCGCAGCCGAGCATTCTGACAACCAGGTCAGTGGCAGATCATTTTCCGATGTCGGGATGACGATGACGTGTTTTCTTCAGGACGGTAATACTATAGATCCATGTTTGAGAAAACATGTTATATCAAGTTATATCTTTAGGTTATACTGTCACTGAATAGATATAACATGGAGACTTAAGTCCACATTGGCAGTGGGTTTCTGACATGGTTCCAGTATAAAGAAAATACACATGGCTCGACTTCCAATCATGACTGATATCACCTTGGGGATGTGGTGAGTTCAAATCGGGTGCCTTAAAGATCGGATGGGTTCCAAGATGGTCTTCAACGGGATGGCGCAACACGAAAATCCCATGGAAAAAACTCCCAGTTATACCAGTTATAGATGATTGCAAATTTACCATCAGATAGATTTGTGGCCAAAAAAAAACATGGTCACCATTTGGGGGTGTCTGAAAATGGGGGATCCCCCAAGTCACCATAGTCACCATGGCTTTCAAAACAAGAATAGTCATCCATGACTTAGATGATTTGGGAGAAACCCCTTGACTTAGGAAACCTCCATATAGCCATCATTATCCTGTGATTATCCTATTATTAACCCATTGTTATCCCATTATGTCCCCCATTGGAAACCTCATTAAATCACGATAGCCTGAAGATTGGGCTGTCCCTGGCAGGCTGCGGTCGTTCGCTCGGGGGCCTTGCCACACTTCGTGCGACTTCTTGGGCACGAGACGTGGGGATGCCTTCCGGCCTTCCTTTTGCCAGAGATTGTGGTGACAAAATGGAGATCAAAGGTGGATTCAACATGATTCAACCATATACTGTAACATAATGGGACTTGTTGCCTGGAAACTTGAGAACTGATGATCAATCAACTTGATTTTGATTGAGGGCAAATCTACAAGTAACCACCATTTCAGAAGCCAATACTTATCTCCTCGCAGTTTTCTCATTCAACCAATGCTGGGATACAACTGACTCATATCATATAGTATATTATATTTACGTATATATATATATATACGTGTATGTATATATATATATACGTACAAAATTATTGAGAATGATAATACAATCAACTATAAGAAGTAGTGTTTCGCAAGGGGAATGGGATATCACCAATAATGATGGGCTAGAAGCTGCCAGATGTTGGCGCGAACGAGCTGCGATTAGGGGTTCCCATCGGTCAAGAGGGCCTTGATGATGAAAAGGGGCAAGTGGTGGATGAGTGCTTTGTTGGGATTAAGTAGTATTTCACTCTTGCCGGATCCTCTTGAAAAAAAATCTTGTCAAAAAGAAAAATTGATCGCAGTCAAAATATCTTTGGGTGTGATGTTTCCATCTTTAAATGGTATTACAAGCATGGATCCATACATTTAAATGCAATTGTTTAAATATGTGTGTGGTATGAACATCTATAAACCCCAGCTACTTTGATGTGAACAGAAGGGGTACAGACATGTACAGACAGTTTACCTGCGTTTTTACCATGGTTTACCATATGTGCCATGGTCAATGATTGGATTTTTTCATGGTCGATGATGGCCTATGGCCATAGTAGGGGGATGATCATCAATCCTAACTTTTTGGATGACCATAAATCATATATCACTTTAGGTTGGTTGTATATTCCATCGATATACCCATTGTCTACCCACGAAGAATGCCCACGAAGATACCCTTTTCCGGGAAAACTAAGATAGATGTTTTGCACACTCCCCCATGAGAGTAGATCATGTTCCGAACGGGAAACCGTGGGTTTTCCACATCTATGTTGGTTTACAAAGTTTACAGGAGGGTTGCCCATTATATGTCCATTATGCTCACATCAAGCTGGGTGCATAATTATTCCATTGATAATATCCATTGTATATCAAATATGTAGTATACCCATTAATATACCCATGATGTTCATAGATGTTCATAAAATACCTATAATATACCCCTGATGCTCATAGATGTTAATAATATACCCATTATTTACCCAATTATTAAGTTGGGCGCATATTCCATACACAGATATTCCCAAGGCCCAGCCTAAGGGAGGAGGCCGCACGCGTCTTGTGGAACCTGGCCAGGAACAGCAAGGACCACCGGATGCGGAAGCCTTGGAAGATAGAAGATGTTCATATATCCCAAGTGGACATACCTCAGAAACATTGGTGTAATACGGTTTTATATGGTTCATATTCCCCAATAATAGGGTTGAATAGGGGTAATGCCCCTTTGGGGTATGAGAAAATAATCGATTATTGGGGAGAAGAAGCAACAAACATGTGTGGATTGCGTGAAAATCTCACGAGTGGCCATGTGTTTCCCTACTGTACTAAAGTGAAAAATCAACCCCAAAGAAGATAGAAGTTCGTAAAACCCACCAAATTATATAGTTGTCTATTTCATTGGGTGCTATTATATATTAAGATTGCCATACTAGCAAGATAAAGTTGCAGCACTGTTAGATGAGGTAGCAAGAGTAGCCTTCTGAAGAATGTATTGCGGGCCTCTTCAGGTGCCAAGCCTGGGTTTGCATGCAAAAACAAGGTATTACCCTTCTGGTAATTGAAACGCAGCAAACTGGAAAATGGTCATTTGTTAATAGGAAAACCATCTACTGTATCAAATGTATCAATGGGCCATGTTCCAGAGCGATGTAAAACTTACAGGAAGGTAAATATGATGCATCGACGCATCGTACATATGACAAATAGGTAAATATCCTATGTATCCCTGAGCAAGTTTGTTGTTTAGCCCCTACACGGTCGCTGGGTCTCGTTTGCTCTAGGAGATCAATGCGCAGAATCAGGCATGGCCAATTGGTGACGGGTAGCAATATCAAAGATATGGATTTGGGCGACAAAATTGTGCGAGTTCTTTGGTAAATAGCGTTTAGGTTTGCTGCCATAAATCCGAGTATGTCGTGGTGCCCATACCCTGCAGAAAATGGTCTTTTTTGGCCAGTGATCAAAGGTTGGCCGAGCAAGAGAATCATCCAAATGGATTCTATATGGGTTTGCCTGAAAATTGGACCAAGATCCACTGGTTCATGATTATTCTCTCCAGTTTCTGGTTTGTTACTAGGATTCTTATGGAATTTTGTTTACCACATTATATATCCCCCTTACCATTTCCACTACTAAAAGGGTGAACACGTGCTTGATACCATCCCCTGCTTCGTGGAGAATTCAAGTAAAAAAAATGGACCCGTGCACCAGTTTTTGTAGTAAAAGGGCGTGCACTGTATCTTGTAGCGGCGTTCCATTTGGCACTCAAAAATCGGAAATGCATTTTGTAGTGATTTATTTTGGGATGCGTTGTGTCGTACCGGAAACCCCAAAGCCCTCTTTTGCCGGTCATGCCCGGTTACATGAACATATAGCTTGGACCCTCAGACCATTTTTGGCTCTTGACTCACGATTATTTCGTGGTAAGATGAACCCTCAAAAAATCGAAAAAAAAGACAAATAATGTAGAGACTTTAAGACGGAAACATGGGACAGACTTGGTTTCAAAACCCATCAATTGAATTTGAAGTGGTGCGCTCAGATCAATTTTGCTGCCCCATAGCTCTGACGATTGCAGTTCAAAATCTCTGTGCGGTGCTCTTGTCACATCTATTTTGGCGATTATATGCGATTACCAATCATAATTAATCTAATCTATCCCATTCTGCTAGATTCCTGCTCCTTTTGTCCAATGGTCAAGTTTCACCCAAGTTCAAAGAATCCATGCTCAGAGTTCCTTTCGCCCACAATGTCACAAAGCACAGGTTCGATGCGTGATGTCCTAGTTTCTGGATGACTTGTGTCATGCACTGGATTTTGTAGTGACACACGCGTGCACAACCTTTTGTAGAACCTACTGCGCCCCCCTTCAGATAAGCCCCAAAAAGATCGAAACGCATGCTTTTTATGTAGAGACTTTAAGAAGGAAAAATGGGACAGATTTGGTTCAAAACCGATCAATTGAATTTGAAGTGGTGCGCTCAGATCAATTTTGCTGCCCCATAGCTCTGACGATTGCAGTTCAAAATCTCTGTGCCCTGCTCTTGTCACATCTATTTTGGCGATCACGTGCGATTACCAATCATAATCTAAACGTATCCCATTCTACTAGGTTCCTGCTCTTTTTGTCCAATGGTCAAGTTTCACCCAAGTTCAACGAATCCATGCTCAGAGTTCCTTTCACCCACAATGTCACAAAACACAGGTTCGATGCGTGATGTCCTAGTTTCTGGATGATTTGTGTCATGCACTGCATTTTGTAGTGACACACGCGTGCACAACCTTTTGTAGAACCTTCTGCGCCCCCATCCAGATAAACACCAAAAAGATCGAAAAACATGCTTTTTATGTAAAGACTGTAAGAAAGAAAAATGAGACAGATTTGGTTTCAAAACCAGCCAATTGAAACTGAAATTGTGCGCTCAGATCGTTTTTGCTGTCCCATAGCTCTGACGATTGCAGTTCAAAACCTCTGCGCCGTGCTTTTGTCACACCTTTTTTGGCCATCACATGCGATTATTAGGTAAAATCTAAACGTATCCCATTCTACTAGGTTCCTGCTCTTTTTGTCCAATGGTCAAGTTTCACCCAAGTTCAACGAATCCATGCTCAGAGTTCCTTTCACCCACAATGTCACAAAGCACAGGTTCGATGCGTGATGTCCTAGTTTCTGGATGACTTGTGTCATGCACTGGATTTTGTAGTGACACACGCGTGCACAACCTCTTGTAGAACCTACTGCGCCCCCCTCGAGATAAGCCCCAAAAAAATCAAAACACATGCTTTTTATGTAGAGACTTTAAGGAGGAAACATGGGACAGATTTGGTTCAAAACCGATCAATTAAATTTGAAGTTGTACGCTTAGATCGTTTTTTCTGCCCCATAGGTCTGACAATTGCAGTTCAAAACCTCTGCGCCGTGCTTTTGTCAAACCTTTTTTGAAAGGTCAATTCTTGGTATCCGATGGAAATCCCAAGGTTGTATTTACTTGTGCTCGGCAAATACTATGACCTGGGCCCCAGAAAGCGAACCAAAGATTTAGAGTGAAATATCCAGAAACCATATAGTAGAGAATCATGATTTTTCACTGCAACCCGTTTTCACTACAAAATGGGTACGCAAAGTCATTTTGTAGTGACCGACATTGGCTTTTGATCCACCATAAAAACCACCAACCCATTTGGTAGCAAGGGGGGTTGGTTCAGATTCAAGCGTCATTTTGTAGTATAAGGCTGTGTTTGTAAACGGTTTAGTGGGCACAACTTCTCTGCAGAATGTGTAGTGTACTTGTTCACTAATGTTTTGGTTGTTGTGGGACTTCATCTATCATGATGTACCATTTTGGCTCAAGTTGGCTTCCATGCTTTGGTGCTTTATTTGTTTTATGCTTGGTCATGCGTTTTTCATGCGTTTTTCCACAGGCGTTTCATCAACTACATGGTTTTACAAGGAACATTTTTCTGTGTTTTCACGTCACAACTGTTTTTATCCCATCTTCTTTCCATTGCACTACCGGCCGGTCCCGGGCGTGCATGTTGCGGCCAGCGGCGGTGGGCCAGATTCATTTTCATTTTGTGTTCGCAGATCAGTCAGTTTATGCTGCAGAAGTCAGAACTGTGATTTTCGAATTCCTGTACGTCCCACTACCTGATTGCTGGCCCTGGGAACGTCCCATACTGACAACCTTGAACTGGGATCTGTATCATTTTAGCATCACTTGCTGCGCTTTTCATCGACCTTGTGTGACGTTTTTGACGGTGGACACCCCCAGCATTGCTCTGTCGTCGGCCTCAGATTCCAGTTAGATTTCAGGTTTTTCCATTGCATTGAAACGACATGGACACAGACACAGAAGAATGGATTTTGATCGCTCAAGCCACCCCCAAAAGACAGAGTGCCCCAAAACCAGTTCCTGTGAGTCACCGCCCCACTGTGACCAGTTTGAGTCAACCATTGACAAAAGGTGGTAAGGCAGTCCCACCTTTTGTGCGCGCGACAGTCTGAACCTGAAGTTTTACAACATGTGCATGCTCGCCAGGTTCCAGGTAAACGTAAATCAAGTGATGCTCAATTTTTTGCAGCTCCACGTGGAGGAAAATCCAACCAACCAGCTGTTCGCTCCTCGAGTATTCCTGCAGATTTGATTGCCAGATGGATGCTGCTGGTAAACAGTGTCGGGGCCTTATCTACCATTTGGCAGGACTACCATACATCTCAACAGTTCGACATTCACTGTCAACGCCTTTTGGAGAAGTTTGCTCCATCCACACTGCACAAATATATCAATACGTTACAATGCATTTACAGTATTCTCGTGGACTTTTCTTGGACCTGGGATGACATTGGTTGCCATCACCTCTCAGATCTATTGCAGATCGCTCATGAAGGACAGAACTCGGAATGGGGTTTCGGGGCCACAACAGCCATCAAGGCATTGCGCTGGGCTCAGAAGCTACTTTTAGTATCGTCCTGGCAGATGTTGTATGACCCCGTCATCAACTCCTTTTTCAGTTCTAACAGTCATGAACGAAGAGAATCAATTCCACTCAGCTTATTTTTGGTTTCTCAATGGGAAAGACGGCTTCTCATGAAAGAATGCACATTGCAAGAACAGATTTTGCTTGGAGGGCTACTCTGTATGTTATGGGGTGACTTGAGATTCGCAGATGGACAGCGGATTTCATTGCATTCACTTTCCTGGCGCATTACTGCTTTGAGGGGTTCCTGCTATAGAACAAAAACATCGAAGACGGGACAACCTTGGGCTATTCAGGCTCGAGGCTTTTTGTCTCATGGAGAATGGTCTTGGGTGGCACAATGGTTGGTCGCGCTGGACACCCTATGGTCCCGAGCTCACAATGCAATGTCTGATGCAGATTTTTTGCTGCCCATGACACGGGATGACCAATTTGCATATCCATTGGTGCCCATGCCATATTCACAAGCATTGCGCTGGCTTCGATATTTCTGCACTTTGCCTTGGAAGCATTCTGCAATACCGGATTCTGCCAATCCTGGTGATTATACTTTGCATTCTTTGAAAACAACAACACTGAGTTGGTCTAACCAACTTGCCCAACAGGGCTTGGTTACAGAGGAACAACGCCATTTACAAGGACACCACCGTAAAGGTAGCATGAGGCTTTACAGCCGTGATGACACAGCAGGTCAACTGGCTCTACAGAACACCCTGATACTGCAAGTCCAAAAAGGACACCGGTTTGTAACACCATTGCACCGGGGGTCGCAGAAGCCTATTCAGGAACCTGCAGTATCCTTGGAGAAGTTTCGCAAAGCATATCAAGATCACACATGGCTTTTTCTGCCTTTCAATGCAGCGAGTCCCGATCCCATTTTGGAAGGGATACCGGACCATCAGGAACAGTCCGTGCCGAGCCAGGCAGATTCCAACGATGGAGACTCATCGGACTCCAGTTCGAGCTCTTCCTCATCAGCATCATCCTCAGTGTCAAAACAGATTGACATTGGAGAGCCGGAGGAACTCATAGTGGCCCGGATCACGAAGATCCAACATATGATGATAGCTTCATCTGATTCTCATCAGCCGGTTTGGGAAGACCGGCACTTTCGAGCAGCTTGTGGGGCCAGACTTCCGCGTGATGATTGCGTTTTTGATACCCAACTTGATCCTCAAATGGCAATGTGCCGGCATGCAGCTTGTTTCAAGCGTTGGCAGCAAGTATGTGCTCTGAACCACTGACAGTCGTCTCCTTAAAAAGAAAAAGGAGGGCATTCATTGCCGCGGCATTCAAATCCCAAGATACTACAAGCATTTTCTTGTTGTTAACGTGACAGCTTCATTGCAGACCCATTTCACATGTCATGGCAAACAATTTTTAACGGTTGATGTCGCATTCATTCGCGTCAATTGAACCTAGTGTTCTTATCGGAGTCGCTCATGCGGTTCAAGACCCAGGTGGCCGGCGGGACACTCATTTGGATGTTTTCACACAGTTATTTGCAGGGATGTTTCATAGATCTATATATAACCCCCCTATTCCTCCTCTAACAATTTGTGTTATCATGTTGTTGACATCCCCACTGCTTTGACTCATAAAATTTTTCTTTCATGATTTGCCCTTGGGCATTTGCGTTTCTCGCCATTGCGGGCGTGACCATGGCACTTCCCGAACTGGAAGACCATTTGGCAACACATGGCGTGGACCCAGCGTTGAGTAATCATATGGTACAGAATGGATGGACAACCCAAAACTTCTCAGTTATTGTGGACTCCATTTCTGGTTTTACCGATGAGATATGGACGGAGTTATCAGAAAGCCCCATTTCGCTAGTGCAGCGTTCCAACCTGAAAATAGCATGGCAACAACTTCAACCGGCAGCTGTGCTACCGGGGCGTGAGTTGCAAACTGGTGCGGCGGCATCAGCAGCGGGTGTCCCGCAAGAAGGCTCGTGGGCAGAATCCTTTGCCCCAAAAATTCAACCGAGTACAGTTGCCAAGCTCAAAAAGCAATTCCTGGTGGATTACCCAAGTGAAGTTCTTACGCCGGAGACGATGCCATCCACGCGTTTGCTGTCCCTTGCCCATCATCAGCATGGCAAGCAAGAATATCGATGGATCCCGTGGAAATTTCGGATGACACAAGCCAGGCTGGAAGACATGGTTATATACCAACGTCCTAAGGTTCCCAAAATCGAAGGTCTTCAACTACATCAGCTGATTTGGGATGAGCCCCCATCCCTTGACATCAACAATCAAGGGATGGGGGTCAACGCCATTAGGAATATGCTGGATGTTCATAACATAGCACTTGCTTTGGTGGGTTCCTGCCATCTCCAACGACTCCGTGCATATTCATTGAAATTCATGAGCTACATGATCCAACGCCTCGAAGGGGATTCAGGTCTTCGTCTACCCAATGTGCTCGAAGCCCAAGCTGCTGATAAAGCCTTGTGGCAACTGATTCACGATTTGGTTTTGGATCAACAGTTCACTTTGGACAATGCAATCCACGAAGTGACCCATTTGCGTTCGGACATGGCATCCTTGCTCCAGCCTCGACCGAAGGTGACCTCCAAGCCTTCACCAGTACCCCATCCTGGTGCACCGATACCGACTGCAAAGGGCCGTGGAAAGTCCAAAGGCAAGGGCAAGCAGACGGGCAAAAAGGGTGAATCACCTTCTCGACCTACATGGATCACCGAAGTGACAATCCAGGGCAAACGTCAACAGTTGTGTATGCAGTTCCAATCGGGGAAATGCCAGAAAGGAGATACATGCCGATTCCAGCACCTATGTGCATACCCATTAGCATCGGGCCAAGCTTGCGGACAACCGCATAGTGCATTCGACCATCAACAACAGCCCCACTGACTCTCGATCACTCCAACACGGACTTCAGAGCCTCAGGACCAGCAAGAGCAGTTTCACTATGATGTAGAACCCACTCCATTGCAGGACACGTCAACAGATGTTTCCAAAATGGAGGACACCACAGTTTCGAATTCAATAGCTGCTGACGCTTTCACAATTCCACACTCGGTTCAAACCTCTGTGGATGTTTCACCATTGAAAGGATCCAGAATTTTTCTGGATATTTGCGCGGGTGCTGGATACCCATTGACCGAAGCTATGTTACAACATGAATGCATTTGCTTTCCAGTGGACATGTTGATTGATGCCAAGATGGATTTATTGGATAACTCTTTTTTCGAACCTCTTTTGAGGATCTGTTCATCAGGTATGGTGGGTTATGGGGCAGCAGCCCCTAACTGTGGCGAGTATAGCCGCCTTAAACTAAGGGAAGGCGGTCCTCCAGGACTGAGAACGCCAACATTTTTGGATGGACTTCCCAATCTGAACCCCAAAGACCTTGAAAAAGTTCAAAGCAGCCACACCTTAATGGCCAGGAGCGTTTTGTGCTTGGAATTGATATTCGCAGCTGGGGGACACGGCCATTTAGAGCAACCCACAAACTCGATGGCTTGGTTGGAACCTATAGTGAGACGTTTCATCAAATTTTGTGCCTTATTTTTAGTGAATTTTCCAGCCTGCTCATACAATCGCAACTGGTACAAGAGCTGGCTTCTGGCATGCACATACCCAGCTATGAAATCGTTGGGCTCCAAGTGCCAACACCCTGCGGGCACCCATGAACAAATTGCGGGGGCTAGGACAGCTGAAGGAGTTTACAAAAGTCGAGCCACGGCCGAATACCCTACTGAAATGTGTCAAGCCATTGCGGGCTTAATTGCTCCCTTGTGTTCTCCTTCTCAGCGGCGTTTATTGGACCTGGATGCTGCTCAAGCTTACATTCCTATTAAACAGCTACATGAACTTCCAGTGAGCTATGAAGATGGTGGTGGATTGTTTTCTGAACCTGACTGGAGTCGACCGCATCGCTCCGTCCCAGACTGTTTCCACGATTTGAGGCAGCAATGGGTACAAATCGTTTTGAAAAATGGTTTAGTGAACAAATTGAAACAATGTTTTGCTTCCGGTGATGTTCAGCCTCCTTTTAATGATCAGGATATCCAGCCATTTAAACAGAGCTTGTCTGAGTTTATCCAAAAACATGACATGATCCCTGACTGGTCCATACGTTCGGATCAACCTATGCACCTGGAGATCATGGCCGCACTGTCGAGAATCATGGGTGACAAGGACTCTACCTTATTTCCCATGCTACGAGAGGGGGCTCCTACTGGTTTTGACAATGATATCCCCCCTTCGGGATGCTTTCCAATTGCAGAAGACAAAACTGATGATTCAATTCCTCTCTCTATTCATCAGACCAATTGGCAGTCGGCAGAATCGGACCTGCCCACCACCAGGGACTTAGCTGCTCAGGAACTCCAAAAGGGCTGGATCTTCAAGTACCAAGGATCACTGGAGGACGCTCAAGCTGAATTTGGTACAAAACTGGCCATTGGCCGCCTTGGATTGGCCACCAGTGACCACAGACCACCACGATTAGTAGTAGACTCTTCCATATGCGGAGTCAACAACCGCTGTCATATACCTGAGAGGACTACATTGCCGAGTGCTCAAGATGTGATGCGGGTCTTTCCGTTAAGGAACACCTCTGACCCCTTGGTGGGATTTTCCCTCGACATTAAATCCGCTCACAAGTTGGTGGTCATCAAAGAGACCGATCGCGGACTCCTGGGATTCACTCTGGACAATGATATATATTTTTATAAAGTAGCTCCTTTCGGGGCTACATTCAGCGCATATCATTGGACTCGCATGGGCAGCTTCATTTTGAGGTGCATCCACTTCCTGCTATGGTGGTCGCACGCTGGATTCATCTACGTAGATGACTTCTTCTTCCTTTTTCCCAAGAGCGTAGCTTGGATTATGGCTTGCATTTGCTGTATTTTTGCACAAGTGCTCAACATCCCGATTTCTTGGCGCAAAACTGAATTTGGCCCTCGAGTCCAATGGATCGGATGGCAATTTCATATTACTGCAGGCTACATCAGCCTACCCACCAATAAGATCGACAAGCTCTCTGAATATATTTCTTCGATGCTCAGATCCTCTCGGACCTCCAAAAAATCCTTGGAGAAATTGGTGGGACTGCTTAATTGGATTACACAAATATTTTTATTGATGCGCTGTTGGCTCCCAGTCCTTTACCGGGATTTATTTCATATTCCTGCTAGTCACTACAGTATTGATCCAGGTCACTGGAAACACGTGATTGAATGCATGGATGACAATTTGCAATCTACAGGGACAGGCATCCCCATTGGGAGCACGCTACTGGCTGTTCGACATCAAGCTGTCTCTTGCAAAGCTGACCTTTTCCAAATTTATTTATCTGAACGTCGAACCTGGTTACGACTTCGTGACCCATCCTCCATCAAACGAACCTTAAGTGCGGACTCTCACCGAATCTTGAAGATGTATGCAGCCTGGCTTCAATCCGTTTCCTTGATTAAATGTCTACGACCGAAAACACTTTGGATGGGTGAATGTGCAGCTGACGCCATGGCATCTAAAAATATTTGCCAAATTGGAGGCTTCATCCGATTTCCTTCTGGAACTCAAATTTGGTTCAGCGAAAAATTTGAATTTCAACAATTTGCCGATTTGAATATCCCTGTGACAGAAGACATGCAAAAATGCATTGCCTCATTTGAAACATTAGCACAGATTGCAATTTTATTCATTTTCAGCCGCAGCTCACCGGGATTTCGTTTCCCATTGAGAATCCCGTCCTTGACTGACAACACGGGTGCAGAGGCAGGAGGGAACAAACTTTTCTCCACCACCATTCCTTTGAACCATTTTCTGGAGCGATTGACATTGCTATGCACCATATCGGGTATGGAATTAGACCTGTCCCACATTTCTGGAGATCGAAATGACGAAGCAGATGCATTGAGCCGTTGGGATTTCGTTAGTGAGCCACCATTCAATCACGCTCTCCACAATCGATTTCCCATTTCTTTAACTCAATTGTGGCATCCGGAAACATCCGTTTCATTGCATCCGGCAGACACCTTCCTTTCATGGCAACTCCCGTAGCGGTATCTATTTTTTCCCTCTCTTTTCAGACTGCTGATATTCAACACTTGTTATTGGCCCTTGTATGTTGCGTTTGAATCCCAACAGTCAGATAGATAATGGGGGAAATTGAGACCATCAGATGTTGGATTCAAATATGGATAACGTATCCATGGATGCTTTGCTTGGACATAATCAAGGCAGTCGAAAAAGAGAGAGGGAAATCACCAGTGCGGTCTCAGAGTTTCAGATTTGAAGACTTGCGTTGCGGTCGGCGTATTCGTGATGTTTATATATATATATTATTTATTTATTGTATATATAAATAATATATATATTTGATTAGATGGAAGCCAACTTGAACCAGAACGTGTAGTGTACTTGTTCACTAATGTTTTGGTTGTTGTGGGACTTCATCTATCATGATGTACCATTTTGGCTCAAGTTGGCTTCCATGCTTTGGTGCTTTATTTGTTTTACCCTCCCTCCCACACCTTGTATTATGGGGGAAATTATCTTATAATTGATTCAACTTTCTACGATCGCAGGGTTTCACCCATCACCTTGGCCATCCCGGCTTTTCGCTTCCGTTTCATTGCACGCTCCAGCGTCAGCCAGTATGTTTCATTGATTTTCATTTAATGAAAATCACTTCAGCCACCGAATTGTTTCAAACTTCAGCCACCGCTGAGACAACCAATTTACATTTCTGCTTGGTAGTCTGGGAACCTACTCCCATATTTCCGACACCTATTCCTTTGCTTTTGCCTTCTGATGGGGGAAATTGAGACCATCAGATGTTGGATTCAAATATGGATAACGTATCCATGGATGCTTTGCTTGGACATAATCAAGGCAGTCGAAAAAGAGAGAGGGAAATCACCAGTGCGGTCTCAGAGTTTCAGATTTGAAGACTTGCGTTGCGGTCGGCGTATTCGTGATGTTTATATATATATATATATATTATTTATTTATTGTATATATAAATAATATATATATTTGATTAGATGGAAGCCAACTTGAACCAGAACGCGAACAGGGATCATTATATACCATTGCTGATTCCATGATTGTTGCAAGTTCTCTTTTGGTTTACATGAGAGTGTCTGCAAATAGGGTAGCCCGGTACCTCAGGACTTTAAAGCCTTGTGTTCCTCGTCGGAGTTGTCATAAATTGGTGGCCCCCCATTTTCAGACACATCCGCATATCATGTTGCTTATTGTTGGTTATAGATAGATAGATATACATATATATATATATTATATTATATATTATATATATACCATCTTATATCTCATGTTATATCCCGATGTCCCCATGTTTTCCATGACCAGGTGGCCATCGGCCAAGCTGGAGCCATTCACCCCTTGATTCGGCTGCTGGAAGACAACGAGCAGAGGGTGCCACGAGTCGTCGTCGTCGTCGTGGGAGATCCATGGGATAACTGATATTATAGTGATTTAATGGGATTTTACAGTGATTTAATGGGATATTAATGGGATATACCCTCTGGTAATTTGTTGCATAGCTATTGAAAATGGCAATTTATAGCTGATGTAGCTATTAAAAAATGGTGATTTTCCATAGTTATGTAAACGTTTACCAGAGGGTAACTGATGTACCCTCCAGTAAATTAACATAGACCCTGCCAGATAGGTGTTGGAAGATGAGTTTCTGTTATTGAAAATGTTATTTTCAGGGTCTATGTTTCTTTACCAGAGGGTAATGTTTGCCATTGATATCCCATATTTACCATTATTTACCAGTATATCTATTGATATATCAACTGTAAAATTGTAAATATCAATGGGATATACACTGTTCAGTGGAAATTATCCATATTAATATAATGTGAAATATTTACTGGTAAATCGACAGTTCGATCCTGAAAATAATCCATGTTTTAGTGGAAACGAATCTTCCAACCCCTATCTGGCAGGGTCTATGTTAATCTACTGCAGGGTAACTAAGTATATATGACGTTTATTATGGGAAACTCATAGGATATCAATGGGGTATCACTAGGGATATTATATTTGGTGAACTGTTGGGTTTATAGTACATATGCACAGCTGGGGCCTGGGCGGTCCTCATCTTGTCTGTGGGTATCATGGGATATGAATAGATATGGTGTCATGATGGGATCTATCATGGGAATACAATGGGATACAACGCGATGTAACTAACAGTATGATATTGGTGTATGTCTGAACATGGAAGAATGATGAAAAATGCGTCCAAATTGCAATTTAAAGGTAGGGCACGTGGATGAACATCAAGGTGAGAGTACCCCATATTGAGACGAACCCAGAAAATTGCATGAAATAGGGGGTATGTTTCTGGGTGAATGGTGATGTGAATGGAAGATATCAATGGTTTTTTTTCATGGGGGATGGATGTGCTTGATCCCTCGGGGACACCGAGTGCATGGGTCATGCAATTCACAACTGATGGTTGGTTGATGGTTGGTTGATGATTGCTGAATTATATTGAATTATTATATCTCTTTCCCAATCATGAATGATGAACTTATTTCCCGCTGAAACATGACTGGATTTGTTTGCCTCTTGCAATGACGCTGGCGTGGGCAAGCCAATGGGAATGAAATGTGTCATCCCAAAACTTTGCAAATGATAAGTAAAATGAAGTATATAATTAAAAAATGATTATATGAGTCAAAATGATTCAGGTCATGGTGGTCTCAAGTTTGTAATGCAACATGTGATGCATTTCTAGATGCATGTCTTGATTTCCGGCCCCCTTTTTTCCACCCGGCCGCGATATTGGTCATGATGGGCACCCTGTGGATCCATCACCTGAATCTGTCCAGCTCGAGCTGGTCGGACTTAAATGATTTGTGAGTTTTGACGCACGTTGAGTTGCAGGTTAAACATGGTTAAACCATCATTGTTGTCCCTTTTTTCTATGTTTTGCCAGTTCAACCTGCTTTTGGTTACACCGAAAAACACCATCATTGTTGGTGAAACCACCATTGTCATCGACTTTCCCAGATCCGAGTGGTGGCTGCAGCTGTGTTGCCTGGGGGCTCAGGGGGCTCAAGGGGGCTCAGGCGCAAATGAAATTGGGAGGCGTCCACACAGTTTGCTAAGTTGAGTTACAACTTGGTTAACTAGGATTTATAGGCAATTTATAGGGGTTATTGCTATAGTTAGATGGGGTAATAAACCAACTTACAAACTAGGGGTCCCCTTCCTGAAGGAAAAGGACAAAAACTTGTCCAATTGGTTTCCTTGTTCCTCCTTTTTTGTGTTTCGCTTTCAGCCAACAAATGATCATGGATCAAGAATAGTGGGAATATGATGGGAATGAATGGCCAAGAAATGAAATTCAGGTGGTTGTTTCAAATGGACCCCAAGCTATCATCCAAGAGATTCGGCATGTAAACTAATGGGAGAAACCAATGTTGATAAGGGGCAACCCAATTTTAAAGAACGCCCAAATGAGGGTTCATCAACAATATCAACAGAAAGCACGAAAATGCGGATACTCCAAGAGTTTTCGCCGAAGAGGATTGTAGCATTGCATGTGAGATGGCCTGCCATATGCCAGCGAAATGTAGTGCCGCTCAGCATGGATTCTCTATTGCAACATTTTTCCCCATAACCATTTTGGCAATGTGCTTTGCCAGGGTCGCACCATGCAAATGTTGCATGATTTGTCAGAAAGACGAGCATATTTTCAGGACGGATTCATAACCAGTATAGCCACCATTTACCATCTTGTAAGCTCTGAGATTCGATTTTGATGCTACACTCCAGTGAATCATTTGTGGGTCAGATATTGAATGATGTTGATATGTACAATATATATTATGGATATATATATATATATATATATACAGTGTATATATATATATATACAATATGAATTTGCCAACTTTTGGCGACATTCCCAGTTCCTACAGGTTCCAGTTGGTTCTATTCCTTCAGCTGCCAGGAACGACTTGGCTTCAGACAATCCGGACAACCAGGTGGCGATTACCCAAGGAGGCTCCATCGGCGTTGACTCAGTAGGAACCCAAAAAAACGGTAACCCTCGGGGCGTTGACTATACATGAGTGACTGAGTGTTTAACTGTTTTTGGTGTGTGTAATTTTTTGTAAAATATGTTTCCCAGGTTTGATTTCAGAGCTGTAAAACTCATCATGTCCTGATGAAGTTTATGAGGAGTGCTTCAATAATTTCATGATTTCAGATGGAGCTGCTTCGATCATCATTTCCTGTTCCATGAGGATGGCTTGACCATCCGTATCCGACCGAATTTGCAGCGTGATTTTGGAGGTGACATTGCAGCGCCGAAGATCGACGTAGTACTGATTTCGTTGGGACAAGCCCAAGCAATCCCCTACGTTTCTCACAGAAACCTCTTCTCTAAGCGAGTTCGTGCATTCAGCTCTACAAGGTCTTGGAGAGTGGCAAGACGATTGGGGCAGCCCTTGCAAGACGTGGCAAGTTTCTTGAGAATCTTGATATGTTGTTCGTGCTGTGTGTATCAATGATTTGGCATGAAGAGTCATTGTGTAATGCCAGAATTATATATAAATTTATAAATATGTATGCAATTATATATATATATGTATATGGTACCGCAATACTCTAACTTCGATAAAAAGTAGTACAATATGGTCCATTAATGGCCGAACATTGCATATACGTACTTAAATAAGTAGTATGTTATATATATATACATTGATGGCAACCCATATTGTGATGAACCATATATTGTGCTTTGGGACACATCCATTCGTCAGAATATTGCACGAAGAGAAGAAGGTCAGACACCGCCGACACTGCCGTGTACCGTTGCCTCACCTAGCAACTCCAAAACAAAAGATGCAGAAAGGTAAATCCTACTAAAATAGAGGTACCATCCGGTAAGCAAACATGGCAATGGAAAACCCCCTGTTTTTTCGATGAGTTTCCCAGCTATGAGGCTCCATTTAAAAAGGGACTGGCTGGGGAGGTTACTGGTTCGCATGTTCCATCGTTGTGCAGGTGCCATCGATCCATTGGTCCGCATCTTGAAACGCGATGAGGTCCCGAGCTGGGGGATGGTCACGTCACGTCTTCGACGGATTTATGGAGGTTTTTTATCGACCAATCAGGTGAGCTTGACTGAGCTGAACATGCTGAACCAACCAAATCTATCCAAATCTTGGAAATATTGAGGATGTAACATGATGTAACACGATTTGAGCAAGTCATCTCAATGGTTTGGAACCTGTCTTCACTAGTGACCTGGGGTAGAATCTAATGAAGGATTACACAACTGATTGATGAGTTGAATGTCTTTTTTGCTTTGTGGTTTCGGGTTTTTGATGTCCAAGCATATTGAGGATAATTATCCCAACAACTAAATTTCTGAGGGGCTGAAGCCACCAACCAGTTTTTGATGGTCTCGAAATGTTGATGATGATTTCTGGGTAAGTTATAACGGCCTCACCGCGATCTCACTGAGTTAACTGAGTTAACTATCCCCAAAATGTCCTTATTTCAGATTGGTGAATGATTACAATTGACCCAGGTAGCATGGCCAGTATCTCAGTGAAGTTATACACCTTTCAGGTGGCTAACAGGAAACCCCATTCTCCACTGACCTCGCTTTTTGCGAGGTAAGCGGAAGGCTGGGGCTACCTATATGTGGGCAAAGTCAAGAAGTGGCTATTCAGATGTGTATATAATGTATATATATATGTATATATATATATGTATATATATATATATATGTATGTATATATATATGTATATATATTTACATACAGCCCTATCATTATTCCCATGATATCCTCTACGTATATACATATGTATATATATATATATATCTCCTCATAGATCCCCATTACAGTTGACATGTTGATTGTGGTAAACTCAAAATTCTAATCCATCACCAACATCACCATAAGATTATTATGGGCGGTATAAACTGTATAAACCATCCCCAGATGGTAGCTTCATGGCATGAGTTTTGCGCGCCAGGCACCCGCCCTAGTCATGGCCGCCAGCCTTTTGAAGAGCTTGGCGGCAGGTGCTGCAGCGGAGCAGGCTTCGACTCTGGGGGGCTGCCATGAAATCATAGGAACACCATGAGGAAAATCATAGGATTTATAGGAAATATGATTGGGAGATAATGGGAATATATCCATTTATGTGGGATAATCATTGGGAATATAATGAGAATATACTGTACCAATCATGGAAGATATTCAGAGGGATTTATCGGGAAATTCTATGCCATTTTGGCTCTTCAAGAGCGGGTGCCTGCCCATTGCGACCCAACACGAAGTTCCTGGATGATCGAGCGGATGCAGAGATGACATCATGATAAAATACATGGGTTCCATAGGGATTTATAGGGAATATGGAGAATATTTGGGATGATCATTGGGATATTTCTTGGTATGATAAATCATGAAAGGTCTTTATAGGAAACCCTTTATTCAGTGGGATGATACCAATTGGGATACCATTATTAGGATATCATTGGGGTAAAGACATCATAATGATACCCTCGGGTGTCATCAAAAGTGGTTGGCTGGAAAATCCCCGAAATGAAGATTTATAGCTTGGATAAACATTACATATATATGTATATACATATATACATAATATATATATAGATATATAGATATGGGAGATGTTCCATTACCATGTTTAACTACCGGAGGGTATGCGGAAATTTGCAGAAGGTTGAGTTAAAACCATGATGTTTGGGTGGGGGTGGTAGTACTTTTTTGGGGGGACAAGGCCATATCTTGTTGGGGATATCACTGGCCGAAGTAGGATTCAGCTGGTTTTGGCAGTGAACAATTGGCGCTTAAAGCAGCTAAAATGTGCTAAAATACGGATTCAAGCAGTTAGTCAGGACTGTTAGACTAGACACGGCATGTTTTTTGTTACAATCGCCAGGTGTGTAGGTTGTCACACATTTGCTGGTGAACATGTCTCATATTCTACTTCATGCGTTTGTGCATCAGTCCAAATTACATTATAGATAGATGGATAGATTAGATCAGATTAAACTGGATTACAGTAGATTATTAATGACAAGATAATTACTGGTAGAAAACGGTATGGTTAACTAGAGGTGTCAAGCAATGGATGGTTAACTAATGATGGTCAACTAAAAATGGATGAATTTGATAATCAGATTGGATAATTACCTCCAGTCTTACAGTAGATTAGATTACGCACAGAGATGTCAAAATAATACGATAAGAGGTAATGGATGGCAATTACATAAGCATATTAGATGACAATTAATTACATAATTACCCACCCCATGTTAGTTTAGATTTGCCCAAAAAATGGACCACTCAGCACCGCGCACCGCCACAGGACTCAGCGCCCTCCGCGTTGCTGGGCGCTGTCCCTCCCTTGGTGGCGCTGCTGCGTGGCAAGACGCTGCTGGCGCAAGAGCAGGCCATGTTGGCCATGTCCATTTCTCTCCATACGTGTGGATGGTTGCGAAATCCTGCACCAGTTGAAAACGGTGATTTATCCATTGTTTATCCCATGAATTATAGGGGTTTTACCATCCTTCTGGTGGTGCAGGATTTCGCAACCATATGCAACCATCCACAGTATGTGGGGATGGGTGAAAACCCTTCAAAACCTACTATTACCATATGGGTGTTTCCATAAATGGATGGTTTATACGTATATATATATATATGATTATATAATATATATATATATATAATGAAAAATCTCCGATGAAAATGGAGGATGACTGGGGGTACCCCCCCTTTGAGAAAACATGAGAAAACCCCAGGCGGGTCATCCCAGGCGGCCTCAACCCTGGGCGCCTTAGCAGCTCATTCCCCGCCCATTCAGGCGGGGCAAAATGGACCGAGACGGACCCAAAGTGATTTCTCCCAAAAGGTTTCAGACCACTGGATTTTTTCAGGGTTTTGTTCAGCAGTTAGATCTAGTGGAAGTAAGTAATTCAAACATGTGGAATCTCAAAATTCGATTTTTGATAGTAAAGTGTTGATGGTGTTAAGTGTACAATCTGTTCCCATCAAATTGGGATTGAGCCCTTGAATTGCTGGATGGATTGTAGCCATACGCTTGGAGTTGTTTGCTTTCATGAGTTTACCATAATCCCACTAAGAATCAAACGTTTGGCAGGGCGTCGGCTAGATCAACCCCAAATATCCCAAGATTGAGATTTACTTTCAACGTAAAATTCCAGTGTGACCCTGCTTCTGATGGTAAAATCCCTGCTTCTGATGGTAAAATCTTCGATTTTCATACATGTTCATGATTTTTCCTTATGCAACCAGGCAGCTATCGTGCGTGCCGGGGCGGTTTCGCCCCTAGTGGAACGACTGCATGGCGACATGATGAAGGCGGAAATGGACCGGACTTGATGTGGATTACGTTTGGAACCTGAACAGCCCCCCAAAGAGGTGAAAAACAATGTGTGAAACCTGGAAGTGATGAGGTGAATACTGCCAGTTCGTGCAAAAACTATTGTATCTATGTGGGAGTTTCTTATGTTCGTATAGAACGTGTGATGTGTTGGCTGCCTCAATGATTCCGCACATCCCGGGGGCACAAGAAATAAGAGTTTCTCCGTTGATTCATATTATGAGGCTATGTTTGGATGTTTCTTGGAGGGGACAGACTTAAGAATTTGGGAAATTCGCCCGAATCCAGTTTGGCTACTCAGCACTTATGAGTTTGGAACGTAGCTTGGATATCCCCAGTCCTGTAACAGGGACCATCACTATCATCAAACCCCTGGGCTGACATCATATCCGCTGGTTGATCCATCAATAGTTCCAATTGCTCATTAAATCCACCAATCTGACTCAACTGCCGACCACGACCTAAAAATCACAATGTGTATCAATGTGTAGTATACATCAATGGATTGGTTTAAGGGAAAATCTGAACCGGAAACCATCGATTTTCCCATGAAGATCATGGGGCTTAAACCAGTAATTTTTCCCTTAAACCAATCCATTGAATACAAGAAGCCAGGGCACTGCCATCGTGGCGTTGCGCAACCTGGCCACGTCGCATGCGGAGAACCAACAGGCCATTGCTGAGGCGGGTCCGGGGATCTCCCCGGGACTGTAAGATGATCCTATGGACCCAAAAATCCTATGGATTCCTAGGGTTTACCCTCTGATAATTTAACATAACTATGGAAAATCATCATGTTCAATGGGTAAATCCACTATAAATGTGGTATTTTCAATAGCTATGTTAAATTACCGGAGGGTATTCTTGATTATCCTGGGCAAAGATAGCAGATCTGTTTTCATATGTAACAGATGTAATATGAAGAATGATCATCAACAAATGTGTACAAAAATGTTAATCAACAGAAATGGGAGACGATGCCTAAAAAGGGCTGGGGGGATAAGCGGATACAAATGAAAAGGACTAAATGGATAGACCTCAGAGAGGAACATCCCCACAAAGATGGCTACTTTTGAGGGATGCCCATGTGAAAAAAAGGGAAAATATGGCAAAAATGGTAGTAAACCAATGTAAACCATCAACTATGGTGGTAGGTGGTACTTAATGATGCTCCTCTCTAGATCTATGGTATAGTATTATGAGATATTCTGGTATGATATGTTATATAGATCTATGGATATCTATGGTACTTGATGTACCAGATTCTTCGACAAAAACCCGGTCAAATGCCGAAGGCCGGAGCCATCCTGCCCCTGGTGAAGCTTTTGGAAGATGCCATGCGGGGACGCCTGGGGATTTTAAGCCACAAAACATAGGGAACTATCATTCAATGGCCATCCTACCATATATAAGAGCTATTTAAGGGGATATACCCACCAAATATGGCCCAAAATATGGTTCAGTAGCTCCATTTTAGGATCCTGAAAATCCCATTGATATGATAGTATGATATACTATGGGGGTGTGAAGCCATACAATACCTTTTTTATGAGATTTTATATAGAGATGTACACCAACAATAATGGGGATGTATTATGATGTATTGGTGGTGGCTTCATCTCCCCAAGGATCACCAGGTTTGAAAAATCCACTAAAAACCACGAAAAACCGCCATGGAATCAGCAGAAATCACCCATAATCCTCATGTTCAATATATGTTCGATATTTTTCGATGGGTTTTCCATGATTTTTTGTCATCGCTTTTCCAAGCTCTGCATGAATGGCATGAATGACTAGCACCTTGACGATGATCAGGCCCATGGTACGTGAAGAAGCTGCTGAAGCCTTGTGGACTCTGGCACAGGCATGGATGGGCCGTGCATATAGTGTTCATAGATACATATAGATACAATTAGATACATATAATTACATTTATGTTTATATATGCATCTACAAAGTTCGAAACACTACTGGACCCGGATATGTAATTCGCCCCCCTTAACGAGTTGGCTTTAAAATGCATCCGGTCATGGCTCCCTATGGCACTAGGCTCCCTTTATCCCATGGTTGGGCAGAAATCCAGAGTTTCACCGTGCTTTTTCCAGGACAACCTGGAGAATCAACTGGCCATCATTCGCGTGCCTTGGCGCTTCTAGACATTGTAGATAACTATTATAGACAACTATAGACACTATAGATGATTGATTATAGATGACTATGGATGATTATAGATAAAGTGTCCGTTTAATAAGAGCTTCTGAAGTCTTGTAGATATAATTTTAGATAAGTATGGATTTTTACACGGGGTAACTGAGATAGCAATAAGATCTGGAGAAGTGATAAGGAGGTCACCACGAAGTCATCTAGATCAAATGGTAAAGTTTGGGGCTTTCAGATGGAACCTATAGATAACACTCAAGATAGAGCCCCCATATATGTTGCCATTCCGTACAAACAATTCTATGCTCCCAACAGACGTTTTATGGGGTCCATTCCGAGTGAAACAAATTCAACACCGGGCTTATCATAGCATGCTGGGAAAGAGCGTGACTATGACCAGGCCGAGTGTCTTCAGCCATTTGGGTTGTAGTGAAGGCCCTTCCTGTCAGAGTGGATAGTGGATTGATTCATCAATGAAGGATCAGATGATATGTTCTGCAACAGTTGAGCAGTGTTCAAAACCCCGGTTGATGATTATAGGGAGTTATGCTACCTAATATATTGGGGACGAGCATCCGTTATATTGGAAATCCTATTGACCAACCAGTACAATGGGATGATAGATGGTTTTGAACACTGCTCAATCGTGGATCATGTTTCTGAAGAAGTCAGATATGTTTTTTTCCCATCTGGCCATCTATCGGAAGGTATTGTGGATGGAATCTTGATGTGGTGCCGTTGCAAAGTGATGAAAAACGTTGGTATGAAGTCTATCAGTCGTTATTGTTGGAATTCCGGAAGGATGCCAAATGGATAAAAAAAACCCTATGATTCTACAATTTGTGGTGAATGAACATTCATTTTCCAGCTATTTTGATATCCAGCATGGCTTTTGATCCCACCATTTGCTTCCTTGCGCGCAGCAAGGCTGGTGGTTCAGCGTCCATGGTGGCACTCCTCAAGGGAGATTCACAGGAGCAGGTGAGGGTGGGAATGGCTCGTGAAAGTTTGAGGGACCCAAAAATCCTATGGATTCCTAGGGTTTACCCTCTGGTAAACTAACATAACTATGAAAAATCACCATTTTGATATAAAGTGCCATTTTCAATGGCTATGTTAAATTTCCAGATGGTAGACGTTGATTCTCCAAAGATAAAGCGATAACTCGAGTTGTCCATATTTGTTTCCAGATGGTCGTTTCGATTTGCCTCGGAAAAGTGGGGAAATAAAATAGTTTGACATGAGTTGACCATATTCAACCAACAAAAGTGTGAAAGTATCAGTATGTATCTGGTTGCTGGTGTCCAATACGTTTTGACCATATCTAGGATGAGGATTCTGATTGACTGAGTTTTTGTCATGGATTGAAACCACCAAGCAGTTTACTGGTGTATCATCATATTTTCATATATTTTCCAAAAAGTGGTGCGATCGTTGTGGGATAAAATTGCCATGTTCAGACAAATACCAATAGGATGATTGATGGTGGTGGTGTTATGATCGAGTGGTGATTGGTGATTGATGATTGGTGAGGAGAAGCAAGGGGGGTGAATGTGTTCAAAAGGAAGGTAGAAAAATGCATCCAAAGAAATATGTAAGACAGTCTAGCATGTAAAACTCAGGTCAGGCCTATTCCGCATCAGGTTTGTTTCCATCCAGGTCTTTCAAAACAGTTTGTTTTACAATTGTCATCTCATTGTCTAGTTAGTGAATCTCAGTATCACTGCCTGTACATCTGCACCAACTGCTGCTTCAAAAAACACCAGCTATTGCTGGTCAGAGCCGGACTGGACCCTTCTTGAAACCCTTTTCTTAGAATTTCTTGTTGCATCAAAGTTGCTTGTTTCTTCATTGAGACCAGACTCTTGTTCAAAGCCCTATTTGTTCTTTGCTCGCAGCACGTGTTATTGTGCTTCAAAATCTTGAAAACCCAAATTATTGTTGCTTCTCTCAATTCTGCTTTATTCCCCGGTGTTGTTGCTTGAATCTTAAAATTTGCCCATATATAACAATGGGTTTCGTGTTGTTGAAAGCAAACTTGAGGCCTCAGTTGCTTATTGTGACAAATCTCCATGGTTGATATTTGTTGATGGTTATATCGATTCCAATGTTTGGTGAGTGTTCCTTGGTTTTCCCTTGTTTGGATGATGCAATCCCTATTTCTTCGAATGATCCCCACCCTGAAACACTATTCTGACATACTTTCTGACATACCATCTGGAAGTACACATGGCATATATATATATGTGTATTCCGACATTCTTTTGGCATATATTCTAACATGTTATCTAACTTCTTTCTGGCATTCTATCTGGCATCTTTTCAGGCATTCATTCTGGCATTCTATTTGGCATCTAGTCTGACATTCTATCTGGCCTTCTATCTGACACTCTTTCTGACATTCTTTCTGGCCTTCTATCTGACATTCTTTCTGGCCTTCTATCTGACATTCTATCTGACATTCTATGTGACATCTTGCACTCGCAATTGAGGCCCCGCAGTGCCCACTGAGATCTGGAGCTCGCGGTTAAGGTCCGGCAGCGCCCACTGAGATCTGGCGCTCGCGGTTGAGGTCCGGCAGTGCCCACTGAGATCTGGAGCTCGCGGTTGAGGTCCGGCAGTGCCCACTGAGATCTGGAGCTCGCGGTTGAGGGCGGTGTCCGAAGCGGGAGGTGGAGGACGACGTGGGCGGCAAGCCCTGATAAAATCTAAAGCAGCGCGAAATGTTTGACGTAAGCATGGGTCACAAACATGTTGCCGTAAGCCAGCCGGAAGTCGATGTCAGGCCATGAGAGCTGGGGTTCAAACAAGCTTGTGTGCTTTGTTTGGTGCATGTTATCGAATAGTGTTGATGATGATGTTGATGATGATGATGATGATGATGCCATTGCATGTAGGGAAAGCAGACCAGAACGACTGCTACTTTCTTCACGGCCCTAGTTTTTTATGAGATCGGAATTTGCCGTAAGCTCGGCGTAAGCAATCCGTAAGCTAGTCGTAAGCGAAGGTTGCATTCACTGACCCCTGGCCCATTGTGGTTCCTTTGCAATCCTTTGCAAGTGATCTACGTTTAGGTTTTCTTTACCCACCCATACAAGTGAGCACAGCCACTATTCAAGGCTGCCTCTACCTTAAGGGCTGCGCACATCCTTTCACACTCCCCCCAACCTGCTGGCCTCACCTTGGCAGCAGGTTGCACTAGAGATGATTTTTCTCTGCCAAGGTCGCTTGTTTCTTCGTTGCTCGCCCGGCTGCGGCAACTTGCAGTTTCGTTTGTGAGAAATCTCCTTTTCATCCCCGGCTGTAAAGCCCCGCATCCCCAGTCCCCAGTGGTGGGCCGGCTACGCCAACCTTCCCCTCAGGTCAGCCTTCCACCTGGCGTTAGCCAAGGCTTCTGGTTTTCCCAAGGTTTACATATCAGAATCATGACATATCCCCAATGCTGAGCCAATGCTGTTTTGCCGTAAGAGATGCGTAAGCTAGTTCTTTGAAGTTGTTCCTGAAGTTGTTGCGTCGTAAGCGAACCTTTGGAAAACGTAAGCGGTCGTAAGCTCCTACGTAAGCTTTGAATTCTCGGTCAGGAGACCAAAGGGAATTTTGAACACAGCTGGTGGGGAAAAACAGTTCAATCCATCAGTTTAATCATTTACCCTCCTGTAAACATACAGAAAGATGTGGCAAACCCATCATGAAAGTACAGTAGGAATCATTTTCCGTGTGTAAGAGTTTCCCCATGGGTTTTCCATGGCTTTCCACATTTTTTGTGTGTTTACCCCAGGGCCAGTCCACCAATTCCAGCTGAAATTTCAAGGCCACCTTGGCACTGCTTGGTGTGGCCGAAGCAGTGAGGAATGGCGCCTGAGGGTGGCACCGCGCCGCAGCGTTTAACCAAGCAATTTGTCGCGTTTTTACCACCAAGCCGGAGGAAGTTGAAGGGGTATACATAATTATACTTAAGATATATTGAAATGTAATGGGACATGTCATGGAATATGGTTTCGATAAATTGGGCTGCGACCGAAATGTTGACCAATTCTTTTGTACCCAAAAATTGAGCAAGCAACCAGCCACAAACGGCGTTTACACGATGGAAATGTTGACTTTTGCCCACCGCTTGTTGGTTCATATTGATTATTGTGATTGTTTGATTCTTTTTTTTTTGTTTGTTTGCAAAGCGCGTTAGTGATCTGAGGAAGGTGATATATACTTTTTGAAAACCATGCATTTCCAGTTTCATCATCGCTTGAACGTTGGAATATTCAATAAAGATGAGGATGTGGGACAACGGGGACATGGCCAACAATAGAGGAGACACTGACAAACACAAGCAATCATGGATTGGTCTTAACTCGAATACTGTAATTCGATTCATTATTTATTATCACAAAGTATTTTTGATTTTTGACCTGTTAGTGTGAGACAAGAATGCCTTCGACGCATACTATCATTTGTTCCCCATCCATTTATTGGCACGACAAATTCGAAGAAATCTGATGCCATGCTGCAATGCTGCACCGAAACTTTGAATTTAGAAAATCATTCTATTACTTGGAGCAAAAGCTCCCATTACTCAGTGAAAAAAGAATATTGATTATAAAATTAATATATATATATATATTTATTTATTTTTTAATATATAAATTAGTATTTAATTAAAATTCTATATTATATTTCATTAAATATTTATAATTTATTTAAATTAATTTAAATATATTCTAAAATTTATTAAAATAATAATTTAAAATGAATAAATATAAAATTATTGTTGGGGTTTTTTTTGGCTTAACCCTTT
>CAMXCT020003315.1:5323-69199 GCA_947184155.2 Cladocopium goreaui
GGTTGGTTCCGGAGGTCCGTCTGTTCCCCTCCCCCCCCTGCGCTGTTTTTGGCCGTTTGCCCTTCGTGTGTCCGCTTTTTTCTTCCTCTTGCCTTTCGGGGTTGACCCGGCTCTGGCCGGGTGTGTGTGTGTGTAACATCTTAATAGACATAGATGTAAAACTTCTCTCTTTTTCTTCCTTCTGTCCTCTCCCTTTTTAAACCTAGTAGCAGGGGGGTGCAGAGCACAGTGGAGACTGCACCCAACGAAGCTATCCACTTGTGCTGGAAGCAGAGTCTGATCAACTCTGTGTACCTGCAGAATTTGGTTTGAACTGTTGAACAAGCTGTCCTGTTGCTGCACTGTTGTCGCAATCTGGAATCAATGTTGGTCATTTACAATTAGTTCAGCTGCATCAGAACCTTCCTCAGTATTTTCGCCGAACCATGTCGCCGACAGTATTTTTGATTTTTTGGAGTATTTCGCCGAACCATGTCGCCGATGTATTTGGATTATTTTGTCAAAACCAGGTCGCCGATGTATTTTTTGATGACGCTCTTGGACATGGAAATCACTCAGGAGAACTTCTATTATTCGTAGGATGCATCGTTAATTTCTTTGTTTCGTATCTAATCTGCATGTTTCAGGATTCAGTTCCTGCCGGATCATATAATGATCCATTCTAATCTAGTGTGTGACAGACTTGCGCTGTGCACTTTTTAAAACGCTTGGTCCAGTGACTGTTTCAAATGTTCAAATGTCACTTCTATCCCTTGAGTTGTTGATTTCTTAGACTTGTTTATCTTGATTGACTTTGTCGGACTCTCAGAGAAACACTGGCGACTTGCAGGATGAATCAAGGATTTGACAGATAATTTTGTTGAATTTGACTGGTTTGCAGCCACTGTGAATTACGTTGTGCGCTGTCATTGCTCTGCAACTTGTCTGCGATGACTGCGCGGCGTGATCCTGCGCAAGCAAGCAGCTGCTGAAGAGGCTGGATGTCCTGACTGAAGAGTCGACAAAATTCATGTGAGGATTGAAGACTGAGTTGCTGGCTGCGAAGAAGAAGTTGGGCCAGTGACGTTAATGAAACAATAAATTGCTCAAAATTAATTTCATTAATTTTCAAACCGGGTCCAGATCGTAGGGGTTCAGATCGTAGAGGTTTTTAGATAGTAGATAAATTGATTAACTCAATTTGTTGCACCCAGATCAGCTCAAAATTGCTCAAAATTGCTCGAAATTGCTCGAAATTGTTCAAGATTGCTCAAAATTAATCAAATTTTGTTGCGCCCAGATCAGCTCAAAATTGCTCAAAATTGCTCAAATTGCTCAAAAGTGCAAATTGAGACATTTTGAGACATATTGAGACATAGTGAGGACACGTGGGTAGATTACAATATTAAAAAACACAAGAACATTGGCATATGTAAAATAAAAAATGGGCGAAACACGTGTGAACTCAAACACAATGAATCTGACACATTGATGCCATACAAGCACGAGATACAGCGATGCCAGTCTGCATGTGGCTATGATGCGGGGCAGTCATTTTGGAGATTAGCGGCCGTTTGTGTCAATATTGATCAAGCGCGTCAATTGTGTCAGTTGTTGAGCTCATGCCTGTGCTTCAAGCAGCAAAGAGGCAGCGCACATTGCAGCAAGCGTTTGGCAATGGTGGTGGTGGTGGCGCTGGCGCGCATCCTATGATGATGATGGGCCTGATGGGAGTCAATGGCATTGATGGCATGAACCCTTTGATGATGAGAGGTCATGGCGTGATGATGGGTTGCGCTACACTGCTGAATTTGGCTCAGCGGTTGCCTTGATTTTTGATCAAATCAGATCTTCTTGGGGCGGCAGCTCATGGGGGAGAAGCGGCAACATGTTGTCAGCTTGGGGGCTTGGGCAGACTCAACTGCACCGACTGCACCTGGTTTAAAATTGCTTTGCGTTGCGCGCAGTGTGGTGTGCTTTTTGTTGGGGATGTGTTTGTATGATTGATTGGCTTGTTTGCTTATGTTTGCCATTCTTAACAGGTGGCAGCCTGGGCCCTGCCAGTCAGTCTGAATCATTTAGCAACATTGACAATCAGTTTTTTGGAATTCACAGCAGGGTTTTGGGTTTTGGAGTCATTTGCAGACAGGTTCAATTTTGTCAACTGACGCAATTGACACTTCATGCTGTCAATGACAGCTTGAGACATTTGAGTCAATTGAAATTAAATTGACTTATTGCGCATCAGATCTTGGAAGGTCAACCAAGCATGTCATTTCCTCCGTTTTGTTTGAAACTATACAAACACAAGGGCGCCCGCACTCATATCACCTTCCCTAAATATCACCCCCAAGACATCACAATGAACGCAGTATCCTCGTTCAGGGTAAGCACAGGCAAAATAAGCAAATCTTTGGTTTAATTTCCGTAGCATTGCGGCCTGCCCCTTGGAAAAATGTAGTCCTACTCAAGATTTGCCTATCTAATTTTAAAGTTTGCCTATTTATTACTAAATTTTGCTTTGCTCTTCTCAAGATGGGGGTATCAATTCTGAAAGCTTTGAACACCAGACCCCTACTATCTAAACCCTTACTATCTGGACCTTGTTCATAAGTTAGTGATAACAATACCCTTATGTCCATCTACTGGAGTGGCAGTTGCGCCATCTACCTTTTCATTTTAAAGTAAATTTGTCATCCAACATGCCCTATTTTGGCGCTATTTTTTCATCAATTGGATCTTTGACAAGCCACGTAGATGGCGCAACGCGTTTTATGCTCCAACTAAAATAGCGCCGTTTTCTTCCTCACCGCACGGTGCCATCTTATGGGCATTTTGTTATTTGAGTTGAGCCATCCATTCTGGGTGATTGTACCGTTTTTTATTTATTTATACATTTATTTTTATTTATTTTATATTCTTATATATATATATACATATATACTTATATATATACATATATATATATTTGTATATATATATATATATTTGTATATATATAAAAATATATATATATATACATATATATATATATTTGTATATATATATATATACATATATATATATATACATATATATATACTTATATAATTATATTTTTATTTTAACATATTGTTTTATTCATTTAAATACTTATATATATACTTATATATATATATTCATATATATATATTGTGAATGTTTGTGTAGTGTGTATGTACATTATAAATATAAAGATAGCACATACATATACATACATACGCAGCATACACAGTGTACAGTAATAATGATTGGAGAGATGCTTCTTTCAAAGTGGTTGTACACGTGCTGTGCACAGTGCTTTCCACAGTGCGGTGGTGAAATGTGGCAAAGGTGCTCTGCAGGGTGCTCTGCAGGGTGCTGTGCACGGTGCTGTCCAGAGTGCGGTAGCGAAGTCATTCCAAGGTGCTGTGCACGGTGTTGTGCAACGTGCTGTCCAGAGTGCTGTGGCGAAGTCTGGCAAAGGTGCTGTGCAGGGTGCTGTGCACGGTGTTGTCTGGTAATGGAGGTTGAGGGAAGTTTGCTGTGAAGGCTGCTGTGCAAGGTGCGGTGGCGAAGTCTGGCAATGGTGCTGTGCAGGCTGCTGTGTAGGGTGCTTAGCAGGGTGCTGTCCAAGCTGCTGTGCAGGCTGTGCTGCGCGCGCTGCTACAAGCAGAAGCAAAAACATTTGTCAGCTCCATTTTGCAAGGTTCATACAAAATAATAGGTTCCAGCAGAATATGTGGTTGATGTTTTCAATATTTTCTATTGATATCTATTGATCCTGATTTCATCTGATCCGAATATGTTTTGATGCACCTACATAGTAGTTGTTGAATCCTTCGCCAAGAGGGCGGTCCTTTGTCTTTGTTGTTTTGTTCAGATATTTGATTCATTTGCATCCCCCGGTGGACTTCCACTACTAAATGCTATGACCTAGGCCCCGGAAAGTGAACCAAAAATTTAGTGTGAATTTTCTAGAAACCATTTAGTAGAGAATGATGATTTTTCAAAAAGATCAAGTATAGTAACCGGCTAGCACTTAGAATATTAATCATTGTTTTTTCCGAATATGTCTATTAGTTACATGATTTTCCTGGGTGAAAACAATATTCTAAGTGCATATCCACAGACGATGCACATAGAATATAAACCTTGTAAAGATGTGCTGATTTGATCATGAATCAAACCATCATTTTGCATGGCGATGTCCGCGCTGTTTACTTTAGATTTCACTGATCAACGATTTGCTGGGAGAGTCTTGAGATTTTGATAAGGTATATATATATATATACCCCCATATTCTATGTGGATAAATATTCTATGTTGATGACATTCCAGGAATAGGTTTTGCTATGCATTTTCCATATTCTTAGTGGCACCTATTTATTTTTAATATTCTATGTGCCAGCTGTTTACTATATAAACATCTCTAGACCCATGATCCACATTTAGTAGAGAGGTAAAGATATGTTTATCATATGATGTCAAATCTGGTTTTTTGGATAAAACCATTTAGTAGAGATGTCAAAAAAATGTTTCAAAATCACAGAAACCATTTTGTAGAGGTTGCAAAGTAGAGCTCATAAAACGGTCACAATGAAATGAGACAAAACTGAAAACCATTTAGTAGAGATTCCCATTCCGTTGCCCCCGATAGCCGTTTGGCCAATCCATGTCCATCAGGATGAATCACGTCAATCCAGGTAGTTCAAAAAAAGAAAATTGAAAAATAAATGTAAATAGGGCTATATAAATGAATTTACCCCCTGGATTTTATCTACTCATGCATGCCTTTGCCTTCCTTTTAACCAACCTACCTCTACCTAAATATATCTAAATCATTCCAAATTGAAATTGAATATATATATATATATGTATAAGTGTAAAAATAACTAAATGTGTGTATATATATATTGTTATGTGTATATATATATATTATTATGTGTGTATATATATATATATCATTAATTATCATTATATATCTGGCTCTCTCTCTCTCTCTCTCTGTCTCTCTCTCTCTCTCTGTCTCTCTCTCTCTCTATAATGGATTTCTATGTTTTTTTTTGGGTTGTGACCTGTGGATTCCACAAAAGGCTATGCAGAACCATAGTGGTGGGGTCTGTAGCCTTTTTCCACCCTTATCACACCCCCATACCGTGGCCCCAGACGGGACTGAATCACCCATCATCCCCCCGTCCTTGTCTTCCTGGATGGGCCCTGGATGGACAGCAGATGGAAGAGATTCCGTCTCCTGTCAAGCAAAAGGGCCAGGCTGTGGAGGGAAAGAAAAGGATGAGGGTGCCAAATTAAAACAATAGGGAATCCAAAGGACAGGATGTCTCTCATGCATGCTTTTGCCTCCCTTTTAACTAACCAACGGGGCACCCAAGCGAGGGATTTGGCATCGCCCCTGAAAAAGCGAAAAGAACCCAAGCACGATGTCTACTCATGCATGCCTTTGCATCCCTTTTAACTAACCCACCTCTACTAAATGGAAAGCCACAGCCCAGAGAACTCCAGACTAGGAAAAAAACCCTTACAGGAACCAAATGGAACCAAATAGGATCAAACACATCTATAACTAAATTTACCTAAATATATCTAAATCATTCCAAATTGAAATTGAATATATGTATATATGTATAATTGTAAAAATAACTAAATGTGGGTGTGTATGTATATATGATTATGTGTATATATATATGATTATGTGTATACATATATATATATTATATCATAAATTAATTATCATTATATATCTGCCTCTCTCTCTCTCTCTTTGTCTCTCTCCCTCTCTATAATGGATTTCTATGGGTTTCTTTGGGTTTTGACCCGTGGATTCCACAAAAGGCTATGCAAAACCATTCTGTAGTGATTGGGGTCGGTAATCCTTTCCACTCTTATCACACCCATTCAGACATCCACCCTGCCTCCTGGTCTTTCTGATTTCCCTTTCCTTTTCCTTTGCTAGCAGCAGGTGGAACAACTTCCCCCTGCCAAGCGAAAGGCAGCACAGGTTATGGAGAAACAGAAAACCAATGAAAATCAAGGAAATCCAAAGAAAAGGATATGAATGGATATGACAGGTCTTTTGACTAGCCTCCCTATACTAAATGGAAAACTACAGCCCAAAGAACTCCAGACTAGGAAAAACATGGAAAAACAATGACGCGAGCCAAATGTTTTCAGCTTGACCCAAAAGGATCCGAGGATCCAAATGAATCACAACCTACAACAGTTGTTAATGCATTCCTATGGGTATCTTTGGGTACTAACCAGTTAATTCCACAAAAGGCTATGCAAAACCATTCTGTAGTGATGGTGATGGGGTCTGTAATCTTTTCCGCTCTTATCACACCCCCCAGACGGGGCTGCATCCACCCTGCCTCCTGGTCTTTCTGATTTCCCTTTCCTTTTCCTTTGCTAGCAGCAGGTGGAACAACTTTCCCCTGCCAAGCGAAAGGCAGCACAGGTTATGGAGAAACAGAAAACCAATGAAAATCAAGGAAATCCAAAGAAAAGGATATGAATGGATATGACAGGTCTTTTGACTAGCCCCCCTCAACTAAATGGAAAACCACAGCCCAAAGAATTCCAGACTAGGAAAAGCATGGAAAAACATGGAAAAACAATGGCAGGAGCCAAATGTTTTCAACTTGACCCAAAAGGAAGTCTGCGGCCCAGGAAGGAAACCGCTCATCAAGCGACCAATCCTCATCATGCATGATTCACCCAATTGATCCATAAATATAAATAGGGCTAAATCTTTGTTTTCTCTACTAAATCTACCCCCTGTATTTATCTACTAAATGGCTTTGGGGTTTTGGTCGAGTCATGTTTGTCCTCCAACTTGTGATCAAATGAGTACCTCTACTAAATGGAGCAGGGTGTTTGGTCGAGTCATGTTGGTGTTTTAAGACACTCTGAAAATATATCCAAATTTTGCACTTCAGCTGAACCAGGGGCCCACATTTAGTAGTGAAATTCGATCATGCATGCACATCCATTCAGTAGAGATTGAGGCTATGCAAACCGTTTCTTCACTACAAAATGGTTGCGCAACCCCATCCCCTTAATTCACAGGGGGATTCATTTGCTACCGCGACCAGTATCGAGCAACCGCCCTGTCTCGCAGAAATTGGCAATGAGAAGTGGTTGTCTGGTGTTGCCCGGAAGGATTCATGCCTACTGCCTCCAGCTCATGACGTCGTCAGCTGAGAGATGTTTGCGCATCGTCATTGGTTTGTGTTGAGAAGGGTTGACTCATCTTGCTTCCAGCCGGAAAGTTGAGGCGCTCTCTCTGTTGATTCCTTCGACGGATTGCAGGCGTACCATTCCTGGCCGCATGTTACCACTGTGCATTTTTGTAATATGCTTCTCCGATCCATTACGATCCCCTCTGTCATGCACAGACATACAATGCGGAGAATATAAATGTTCATAATTGGTTATAATTTCATGAATTTTTGTCACAGATTGTAATGGTCGTGCATGGACATACTTTAGCAGGTCAGGAGAATGGATCATAATGCCTCCCTGTTTTGGTGAAGCGTTCTCTTTTGCTGAATTGTTCTCTTTAGGTTGAGACTTTTTCATGAATTTATTGGGCATGATATGCGCACATATTTGCACAGAAATTGGGTTTGCAACAGAGGTGATGAAGGCATCACATGGCTAGGTTTGGTTTGGCTCAGTCCAAAGAACAAACTGACAAGCACTTAACAGTGTGGGGCGGTTGAAGCCAGTCTGGCGCAGAGCGAGAGCGAGAGAGAGAGAGAGAGAGGTAGTGATAGTGATAGTGATAGACATAGAGATAGTGATAGACAGTGGCATAGAGATAGAGATAGAGACAAAGAGAGAGAAAGAGGGGAACACTGCATTCCGACGGCATTGACCGAGTTGTGAAACTTGCTCTTGTTGCAAAGAAGCCCATCGCGGCAGCGCACTGATGCCAAACACATTTTGTTCAAAGCGCTTCAGGGCCCCCAGCAGTTCACAGAGGCAAGTGGTTTCCTTGAACTCACTGAGTCATTGAACTTTTTTGCTTCAGGACTTACGTGGCATTTCCGGAGTCTGCAGAGTGCGATCCAGAGCACAGATTGGCGGAGAAGGCAGTGCACAAAGTTTTTTTCTCCTCATGAACTCCCTCATGTTGTTGATTGCCATTTCGCTTTCTTACATGTTGACCGTAGTGGTGCTGGCAAATGGTTTTCCGTATGCACCGAGTGCATGTTTGCATGCTGACCTCAGACGACCCCATGATGTAGTGGTATTGCATGGTCCACTATGGGCCGCACCATTTCGCGGAAAGATCTTAATTCATCTTAATTCGGGTGAGGTCTTTGGCGCTATTTTGCTTATTTTGCCCACTGGCTCCATGCTTGAGACATGTTGAAACAGTGGCAGCAAGCCGTCGGCCACACCTGACGTTGCTCAGCCAACTTTGCTGGATCCTCTTCGTGCAGTTCCACTTCTTCCGCAAAGACCTTGGGATTCTCGAAAGTGTGCTTTCATATGACGAGTCACGGTCAAAATGGTTGAAGACCACTTTAGTATTGCAGGATATTGCAGGAGTTTTTTTTATCAGAGATGCGCACGAAACACCCCCCCAAAAGCGACAACCTGGGACCATACACGGCAGTCCATGAAACTTGGCGTAAACCAAGCAAATACTTTTATGCACATTCACAGAACGGGCAAAACCGATGAGAGAAATTCAACCTGTGGTGCTCTGTTTCCTGCAGTTGCCATATCATTTGGCATCGAACTCGCTCGCTCTCTTTCTTTCTTTCTTTCTTTCTTCTTTCTTTCGTTCTTTCTTTCTTTCTCTTCTGGGGTCGGGTTTGGTCTTGTTCGTTCTCGTTCTTTCTTTTATCTTTGTCTTCTAATTCTCTTTTCTGTTCTTTGGCTATTGTCATTTTTCTTCTTTCTTTCGTTCTTTCTTTCTTTAGCGATAACCTCAGCGATAACTTAGCGATAACCATTTGTTGCACTCGGTCCCCTGGCCAAGCCACAAAGCCATTTTCATAACTTTAGAAAGGAAGATGAAAGGACATAAGTGCACATTGCATTGGAATGAACATGACGGGAATAGGAAAGGAAAATGAAGGGAAATGAATACAAATGAAAGGAACACTAGACGACGGATGGCCCGAGAGCGTAGAGGACACAGAGAAACAGGTCACAACATGCCACATACGTCACTCCCAGCCAAGCCACAAATCTAACCTAAAAGTATTCAAACATGACACCCAGAGCCAAGCATGTGCAAGAATTGCTAAACATGCCACATCTCTCAACTCCAGCCAGGACACGACTCTGTCTCAAGCAGGCCACACATGATCCCTGTTACACACACAGCTGCTTTTACACACCGCGGCTTTTACATACAGACGCTTTTCTACAGAATCACTTTTACACAGACACACTTTTACACACAAGCCCCTTTACTCAAAGACGCTTTTGCACACCAACACTTTTACAAAGAAACCCCTTCACACACACACACACACCACAGTTGCTTTTACAAACCATTTCGCCCACAATCCCTTTTGCACGCCGATGCTTTTACACACAGTGACAGACACTTTTGCACACAAACCCTTTTACACGCACACCCCTTTCACACACACAAACACACTTACACGCAAACGCTTTTACACGCAGATTCTTTACCACACCAACACTTGTACACAAACACTTCTACACACAGATGCTTTTACACAAACGCTTTTACTCGCTTCCCCCGCCCGATCCGAAATCTCGCGTTTAGTTGGGGGGGGCTTCCCGGGAAAGTCGCCCCAACGTGCCCCAACATTCGTTTAGTTGCTGTGGAGCAGTTGCATAAGATAGAAAACGATGCTTTACAAGTAAACATGTTTTTATTTTGCTTTTGTTTACACTTGTGAACTTGTTTTTTTTGTCATGCCTGGCTCATTCATGTGACCGTCGAGCAAGTGTTTACATGTCGCCCTGCCGGGGGGGGCCTTTCTTGAGTAGTTGCATCGATTCATCTAATTACAGTGGATGCTGGCCTGCTGCCAGGCTGATGCTGGGATGCTGCTAAATGGCTGCCGGATATCACCATGGGCAGCGTGCAAACTGCTGCTGAGCTGCTGCCAGACTGCTTCTAGACTCCTGCTAGAGACTTGCTGCTGGGCTGGTGGTAAACTGCTGCAAAGCTGAGGGGTTTCCAAAGCTATTTTCTGGCCTCGTTCGGGCCTCGTTTTGGCATCGTTTTTATGGCCTCGTTCGCGTGACTTAAGACCCACCTGGGGGCGCAGTTCAAATGTGCCAGCTGGGGAATTTGATGCTTTGTTTGAAGAAGAGCACAATTTGGCCACAGAAATTGGTCGCAGACATGTTGGGTTGAGATGTAAATCAGAACCCCATAGGTTTGTTACCAAAACATACATGAATCATGCGTTCACATTGTGTTTTGGTCCAAAAGATGACATTTCTTAGATGTACTTGTATGTACTTGTTATACTTTGAGCATTAGAATTAGATGCGTTTTGTAACGGGATATATTTTAACCAAACATACACGAATCATGCGTTTACATGGCGTCTTGATTTTGAAATATATCATGCTGTTAACAATTTTCCATAGTTTGAAACCGTTGGGGTGGCTTGCGTTCCATAGTACAAGGCGACTCTTTTATTCACAAACACGTTTACAATGCGTCCTACCTTCGGAAATTATTTTGAGGTGGGAGTTGGTTATGGATTTTTAAAATAATTTCCAATTTTCAACATAAATTTTATGTTAACATCAGCGAACAAGAACCATAGCAAAATAATTTATGCACCCGTAACCCGATGATGGTGCAAAATAATTTTCCACCTACAGAGGTTGAAACACCTTGAAATAATTTTAAGCAAACAACCGAAGGCACCTCAAAATAATTTCTCAGTTGAACTGGGGAAATTATTTCATAGAGTCCCAACTGTATAAAATAATTACCAGACACCCAGGATGAAAATTATTTCATGGGGAAGTTGAGTTTTGCAAGGTTAGGTTATTTTGTTTTCTGGGGTGGTCTGGTAGTACCCCCACCCCCAAAATAATTTTTTTGGGGAGAGGAATCGATTCAGGTTTCTTTGCCCAAAAGTCGATGATAAGTCGATGTTCTAAAAAATAAATAGTTCAGTAAGTAATTCATGGTAATTCTCAGGGTTTGTCTCTTTGAGGCAATTTGGATACAGTTTGGGTCAATTTGATTCAATTTGGATTCAATTTGGTTGAATGTAGTATTTTTGAACTATTCAAGGGGAAGTTAATTTTGCCAGGTTAGGCTATCATTTTTTCTGGGGTGGTCTGGTGGTACCCCCACCCCCAAAATAATTTATTGGGCAGGAAGGGGTCAATTCAGACTTTTTTGTCCAAAAATCGATGGTCTAAATAATAAGTGGTTCAGTAGTGGGTGTGAAAGGGGGTCGGTTTAGATGATTTATTTGATTTGTGCCACAACCTCCAAGTGGTTTAGTGCTTGTCGGGTGCATTCGAGAGGAGAGGTAGGGTGACCCCCCAAAATAATTTTGTGTTTTTTTTGCTAATTATTTTGAGGTGGTTCTACTTGTTTTTTCAATCATCCAAAACCATCTTAAACCACCTCGAAATAATTTCCAAAATTATTTTGAAGTAAGGGAAGTGTTTTTGAGTAATAGTGGAACCCTACCAAATATTTTATTTGCAACCTTTCAGAATTTTTTTTTGGGGGGTGGGTAGTGTCAAAGGAAATTATTTTGAGGTGGGTTAGAGTGTTTTTGAAAAATATTTTGAGGTGGGTTTTGTACTAGAAGCAGATTAATTCCTAAAAAATCCTAAAAAATATTTTGGGGGGTGACCCTAGTGTTTTTACCTATGGTAGCCCGCATCGTTTACACACAAACACGTTTACGCGCAAACGCTTTTACACACAAACTCTTTTACGCACGAACGCTTTTACACACAACACTTTTACACACAAACACTTTTACACACAGACGCTTTTACACAGACCCTTTTACACACAAACACTTTTACACACAGACGCTTTTACACAGACCCTTTTGCACACAAACACTTTTACACACAGACGCTTTTACACACAGACCCTTGAGGCCACAACCCCCTTCACACACAAACACGTTTGCACACAGACCCTTTTGGCCACAAACCCCCTTCACACACAAACACGTTTGCACACAAACGCTTTTACACAGAGACGCTTTTACACACACACGCTTTGACGCACAAACGGTTTGACACACAAACGTTTTTTTCACAAAAACGCTTTTACACACAAACGCTTCTACACACAAACACTTTTACACACAAGGGGAAAGCATTACCGCCGGACCAACCAAAGCCGGAAAAACCATCAGTTTTTGACACTCGAAAGGGTTGCCGCCGAGGATGTCAAATCGCAAAAAAATATCAGATTTTGACACTGGAACATCACTTCGTGCAAAAGGGTTGTCGCCGAGGATATAAAATCGCAAAAAAACAGCAGCTTTTGACACTGGAGCCTCATTTCGTGCGAAATGGTTGCCGCCGGACCAACCAAACTCGCAAAAAACCATCAGTTTTTGACATTCGAACCTCGTTTCATGCGAAATGGTTGCTGCCGGACCAACTAAACTCGCAAAAAAAATTCAGTTTTTGACACTCGGACCTCATTTTGTGCGAAAGGGTTGCCGCCGGACCAACCAAATTCGAAAAAACACATCAGTTTTTGACACTCGAACCTCGTTTCGTGCGAAAGGGTTGGTTTCCGCATTCTCGGACCGCTTTTGGAAGTTGAGATTTCGAAAAAGTGCACGCCGCCGTGGCGCGAAGCACATTTCGAAGTCAAAATGTACAAAGCACACCATTCTTGGACCACTTTTGGAAGTTGAGATGTCGAAAAAGTGCACGCCGTTGTGGCGCGAAGCACATTTCGAAGTCAAAATGTACAAGACACACCATTCTCGGACCACTTTTGGAAGTTGCAATGTCGAAAAAGTGCACGCCATTGTGGCGCGAAGGACATTTCGAAGTCAACATGGTAAAAACATCAGGGGTTCGGACCGCTTTTGGACGTTCAGATGTCGAAAAAGCGCACGCCGTTGCGGCGCGAGGCACATTTCGAAGACAAAATGGTAAAAACACTATGGGCTCGGACCACTTTTGAACGTTCAGACGTCGCAAAAGTGCACGCCGTTGTCGTGCGAAGATGCGCGAAGCACATTCGAAGTCAACATGTTAAAAACACCAGGGGTTCGGACCACTTTTGGACGTTCAGATGTCGTCTCGCATGGCAGGCGCAAAGGATGGTGCACCCAAAAGTGAGCAGAACGTGAGGGCGAGGGCTTGTGGCATTTTCAATTACAACCGCCACTACACCACACTACATTCCAATACACTACAACTACAACTACACCTTCACTACATTCCACTACACTACACTACACTACACTCCACTACACTACATTACACTACACTACATTCCACTACACTACATTACATTACGCTACACTCCACGACACGACACTACAACTACACTACACTACATTCCACTACACTACACTCCACTACACTCCACTACACTACACTCAATTACGCTACACTACACTACATGACACTACCCAACATTATACTACAACTACAACTACAACTACAACCACAACTACAACTACAACTACAACTACCAGTAGTACCGCACAAGGCGGTGGCGGAAGTTTCAAAATTAAAGGACCGGATAACCCCACAAATCAACTTCTTCCAATGATCACCAAGCAGATGTGCAAATGAGATGGGAAAGGCAGGAAGGAAAGGAGATGGTGCAAGACAGGTTGGGTGATAGAGCTGTGTGCGACAGTGTTGTGTGTGTAAGTTTGTGTATGTAAAAGTGTTGTGTGTGAAAGAGTTGTATGTGACAAAGTTGGGTGAGTAAGTTGTGTGTGAGTAAGTGGTGTGTGGACAAGTTGTGTGGGAGTAAGTTGTGTGTGGTGACAATTTGTGTGTGAGGAAGTTGTGTGTGAGGAAGTCACGAAAGGTAGCCTAGGCTACCTGAGTTCTATGTACTTTAGTACTAGTTTAGTACTGGGGGAGGTGGCTGCTCCTTTCCCGGAAATTGAAACCCGAGAGTCACGAACGGAGACTTAGGGGGGGGGCCCCCCCCACCCTTCCCCCCATTCGATTCCCCCCTGGTCCGCATCTCTTTCTTTCTTTTTCTCTGACTATGTACTTACCTCCTTATCCATCTATCTATCCATGTATCTATCTATTTAGTTGTCTATCTATGTATCTATTTATCTATCTATCCTTCTATGTATCTATCTATCTACCTATCGATCTATCTATCTATCTATCTTTTTATCGATCTATTTAGCTATCGATCTATCTATTTATCGATCGATGCTTCTATCTGTCTATCTATCTATCCATCTATTTGTTTATTTATCTATCTATCTATCTATCTATATCCTTCTATCTCTCTATCTATCTATCTATCCATCTATCTATATATATATATCTATTTATCTATCGATCTATCTTTCTATCTATATATCTATCATACATACATACATACATACACATACATACATACATACATACATGACATACAGACATACGCACATACATACATACAGACATACAGACATACAGACATACAGACATACATGATGTAACATAACATAACATTACACGACTTAATGTGACATAACATTACATCACATTACATAACATTACATTCATACATACATACATACATACATACAGACAGACAGACCGACCGACCGACAGACAGACAGACAGACAGACAGACATATTTACAAACATACATGGATACAAAGGAGTTATCTGGTTAGTGGCCATAGTCAACTGGCCCCATGGTCTGCAACATACACCTAGAATCCTTTCTCGGGCATTGTAGAAGGAAAAAAAATTACGACCGAGTTTTCCTACTCCGCTCACAAACTCGGTCGTAATTCTGTGGGGCATTTGTTGGCTCTGAATTCGTCACAGCCAAGCAAGAAAGCAACACTGGACACGTCATACCACTTATAATGTTTCATAGCTCTGGTTTACTAAGTCATCCAAATGGACTGTCGTCTATGTACTTGGCTTACACCCCCAGCTACCAATAAATATAACCCCTCTATCTATCTATCTATCTATCTATCTATCTATCTATCTATCTATCTATCTATCTATCTATCTATCTATCTATCTATCTATCTATCTATCTATCTATCTATCTATCATATCTATCATATCTATCATATCTATCATATCTATCATATCTATCATATCTATCATATCTATCATATCTATCATATCTATCATATCTATCATATCTATCATATCTATCATATCTATCATATCTATCTATCTATCTATCTATCTATCTATCTATCTATCTATCTATCTATCTATCTATCTATCTATCTATCTATCTATCTATCTATCTATCTATCTATCTATCTATCTATCTATCTATCTATCTATCTATCTATCTTCTCTATCTATCTATCTATCTATCTATCTAATCTATCTAATCTATCTAATCTATCTAATCTATCTAATCTATCTAATCTATCTAATCTATCTAATCTATCTAATCTATCTAATCTATCTAATCTATCTAATCTATCTAATCTATCTAATCTATCTAATCTATCTAATCTATCCTATCTATCCTATCTATCCTATCTATCCTATCTATCCTATCTATCCTATCTATCCTATCTATCCTATCTATCCTATCTATCCTATCTATCCTATCTATCCTATCTATCCTATCTATCCTATCTATCCTATCTATCCTATCTATCATATCTATCCTATCTATCTTATCTATCTTATCTATCTTATCTATCTATCTATCTATCTATCTATCTATCTATCTATCTATCTATCTATCTATCTATCTATCTATCTATCTCTCCATCTATCTATCTATCTATCTATCTATCTATCTATCTATCTATCTATCTATCTATCTATCTATCTATCTATCTATCTATCTATCTAATCTATCTATCTATCTATCTATCTATTTATCTACCTACCTACCTACCTACCTACCTACCTATCTATCCTTCTATCTATCTATCTATCGATCAATCGATCTATCGATCTATCTTTCTATACATATATATCTATTTATCTACCTATCTATCTATCTCTCTATCTATATATTTATCTATCTATCTATCTATCGATCTATCTTTCTATCGATCTATCTATCTATCTATCCATCGATCTATCTATCTGTCTAGCCATCTATCTATCTCTCTATCTATCTATCTATCTCTCTCTCTCTCTTTCATCTGTCTATCTGTCTACCTGTCTATCTGTCTATCTGTCTTTCTACCTACCTATCTATCTACCTATCTATCTATCTATCAATCTATCTAGCCATCTATCTATCTATCTATCTGCCTGTCTATCTATCTACCTATCTATCTATCTATCTTTCTATCTATCTGTCTATCTATCTATCTCTCTCTCTCTCTCTCTCTCTTTCATCTATCTATCTGTCTACCTGGCTATCTGTCTATCTATCTATCTATCTGTCTGTCTGTCTATCTGTCTATCTGTCTATCTGTCTATCTATCTATCTGTCTATCTGTCTATCTGTCTATCTGTCTATCTGTCTATCTGTCTATCTGTCTATCTGTCTATCTGTCTACCTGTCTACCTGTCTACCTGTCTATTTGTGGTGCAGTGTCATTCAGTGCAATGTAGAGTAGTGAAATGTAGTGTGGTGTAGTGGGGTGTATCATGTCATCATGTCGCCGTCGGATATGTTTGGATCAAAGCATTTCGCCACTGGGTGTGCCACGATGAACATAAACGTTAACATCATGCTGACCCCTATTCATATCATTCGCATGGCACCTATCTCATTAGAATTTACCAAAGAACAGAAAACATCATTTTTTCGGGGTTGCGCTTCATCTCGCCTCGATGAAGCACAACCAAGTGCTTGGGAGCACAACCAAAGTCATTTATCGCACAAAAATGAGCTTGGTTGCGCCCCCAAACGCTGGGTTGCGCTTCATCTCCCCTCGATGAAGCACAACCTTGGAAAATGATATTTTTTTTATCTTCTTTGGTAAATTTATGTCTTCCAGACCATAGATTATTTTGCCTGTCGAAAAAACTTGAAAGAAAGCGTGAAAAAACAAAAAATGTAACTCTTGTTTCATTTTTCCCTTTGAGCCTCTCCGTGTTTTTCCTTTCTTTTTTCTCCTTTTATTCTGCTTTTGTGTTTTTTAGATTTTGCTGCTTTGCTTTTTCGCTTTTCCGATGTTGATACTTTTTTTTTCGCTTTTTTCGCGTTTTTCGCGAAGTTAGAATATGCTACGGTCTGGATGACATAAATTTACCAAAGAAGATAAAAAAAATATCATTTTCCAAGGTTGTGCTTCATCGAGGGGAGATGAAGCGCAACCCAGCGTTTGGGGGCGCAACCAAGCTCATGTTTGTGCGATAAATGACTTTGGTTGTGCTCCCAAGCACTTGGTTGTGCTTCATCGAGGCGAGATGAAGCGCAACCCCGAAAAAATGATGTTTTATGTTCTTTGGTAAATTCTAGTGAGATAGGTGCCATACGAATGATAGTAGTAGTCGTCGTAGTCGTAGTCGTAGCCGTCATCGTCGTAGTAGTAGCAGTCGTAGTAGTAGTAGTAGTAGTAGTAGTAGTAGTAGTAGTAGTAGTAGTAGTAGTAGTAGTAGTAAAAGTAGTAGTAGTAGTAGTAGTACTACGGCCAGGACGGATGTGCTGCCCGGGAAAGTGCGTTTTGACTGCGCAGGGCCAATGTTTTGTGAGATTCCCCGTGTCGTTCGTTTGGGCAAACGGATGACGAATTTTTCCCTCATTTCATCAACATCATCATCATCATCATCAGCATCATCAGCAACAACATCAACATCATCAACATCATCAACATCCCAATTGACTGTAAAGTTTAACGGGGGTGGGAGTTTACTATTCCCTAATACCCTTGTTGATCTTCCCAATTGAATGCAAAGTTTAACCGGGGTGGGAGTTTAATATTCCCTAATACCTTGTTGATCTTCCCAATTGAATGCAAAGTTTAACGGGGGTGGGAGTTTAATATTCCCTAGTACCCTTGTTGATCTTCCCAATTCAATGTAAAGTTTAACGGGGGTGGGAGTTTAATATTCCCTAATACCCTTGTTGATCTTCCCAATTGAATGTAAAGTTTAACCGGGGTGGGAGTTTAATATTCCTTAATACCCTTGTTAGTGGGAGAACCTCCACAGAGTCAACCCCTAACTTGGTTGACCCTCTGGAGGCCCCTCCACCGGGTCCACGTATTCGGAGTTCGGAACGTACTTGTACAGAACAAAAAACGATACTTTATGTATACTTAGTAGAAATCACAAGGTCAACAACTAACCAAAAACAATAGTTTCTGTGGACCCGGTGGGAGAGCCTCCACAGAGTCAACCCCTCACTTGGTTGACCCTCTGGAGGCCCCTCCACCGGGCCCACCTATTCGGAGTTCGGAACGTAATTGTACCTTTGGAGGCCCCTCCACCGGGCGCACGTATTCGGAGTTCGGAACGTCATTGTACAGAACAAAAAACGATACTTTATGTAGACGTGGCGGAAGCGCCTCCACAGCGTCAACAACTAGCTCAGTCGACTCCCTGGAGGCCCGTCCAACGAGTCCGCGTGCTGACAACACGGTATACCTACAAGAATAACGATTCACCAACAACAAGCACACAAACATTCCAGCTGCTTGGGTGAGCTTTTCAAACTCCAAAAGTTTCTTCCCAACCGATTCTTGTCCAAAATGCTTACCTTATACATCTAACGTTAGAAATCGGCAAACTCTTCAACGCAATTTCCACGAAGTCATGAATCCGCTTGTTGATCTTCCCAATTGAATGTAAAGTTTAACCGGGGTGGGAGTTTAATATTCCCTAATACCCTTGTTGATCTTCCCAATTGAATGCAAAGTTTAACGGGGTGGGAGTTTAATATTCCCTAATACCCTTGTTGATCTTCCCAATTCAATGTAAAGTTTAACGGGGGTGGGAGTTTAATATTCCCTAATACCCTTGTTGATCTTCCCAATTCAATGTAAAGTTTAACGGGGGTGGGAGTTTAATATTCCCTAATACCCTTGTTGATCTTCCCAATTGAATGTAAAGTTTAAGGGGCCTGGGCGTAGTAGTAGTAGTAGTAGTAGTAGTAGTAGTCGTAGTCGTAGTCGTAGTCGTAGTCGTAGTGGTAGTGGTAGTGGTAGTGGTAGTGGTAGTGGTAGTAGTGGTAGTAGTGGTAGTAGTAGTAGTAGGAGTAGTAGTAGTAGTAGTGGTAGTAGTAGTAGTAGTAGCAGTCGTAGTAGTAGAAGTAATAGTAATAGTAATAGTAGTAGCAGTAGTAGTAGTAGCAGTAGTAGTAGTAGTAGTAGTAGTCATCGTCGTAGTAGTAGTAGTAGCCGTAGTAGTAGTAGGTAGTAGTAGTAGTCGTCGTCGTCGTCGTCGTTGTCATAGTAGTAGTAGTCGTAGTAGTAGTAGTAGTCGTCGTCGTAGTAGTAGTAGTAGTCGTCGTCGTAGTAGTAGTAGTCCTCATAGTAGTAGTAGTAGTAGTAGTAGTAGTCCTCATAGTAGTAGTAGTAGTAGTAGTCCTCATAGTAGTAGTAGTAGTAGTAGTAGTGGTAGTGGTAGTGGTAGTGGTAGTGGTAGTGGTAGTGGTAGTAGTAGTAGTTGTAGTTGTAGTTGTAGTAGTAGTAGTTGTAGTAGTAGTAGGAGTAGTAGTAGTAGTAGTGGTAGTAGTAGTAGTAGCAGTCGTAGTAGTAGAAGTAATAGTAATAGTAATAGTAGTAGCAGTAGTAGTAGTAGTAGCAGTAGTAGTAGTAGTAGTCATCGTCGTAGTAGTAGTAGCCGTAGTAGTAGTAGTCGTCGTCGTCGTTGTCATAGTAGTAGTAGTCGTAGTAGTAGTCGTCGTCGTAGTAGTAGTAGTAGTCGTCGTCGTCGTAGTAGTAGTAGTCTTCATAGTAGTAGTAGTAGTAGTAGTAGTAGTCCTCATAGTAGTAGTAGTAGTAGTAGTAGTGGTAGTGGTAGTGGTAGTGGTAGTGGTAGTGGTAGTGGTAGTGGTAGTGGTAGTAGTAGTAGTAGTAGTAGTAGTAGTCGTCATAGTAGTAGTAGTCGTCATAGTAGTAGTAGTAGTAGTAGTAGTAGTCGTAGTAGTAGTAGTAGTCGTTGTCGTCGTCGCCGTCGGCGTGCTTGCGTTACAAACAGTCGCACCTTCTCTTGCCTCTCCCTCCTGTCTTTTCCCCCCTACCTTTCGTCCCCCCCTCTCAAGTTGTGTGGTGACAAGTTGTGTGTGGAGAAGTTGTGTGTGGACAAGTTGTGCAGTGGACAAGTTGTGTGTGGACAAGTTGTGTGTGGACAAGTTGTGTGAGGACAAGTTGTGTGTGAGCAAGTTGTGTGTGGACAAGTTGTGTGTGTGGACAAGTTGTGTGTGGACAAGTTGTGTGAGGACAAGTTGTGTGTGAGCAAGTTGTGTGAGGACAAGTTGTGTGTGGACAAGTTGTGTGTGGGATAATTGCGACGCCTGCCACGCAAAGTGACGATCGATGTCACCTAGTGCCACGCCTGCCACACAAAGTGAAGGTGGATGTCACCCAGTGCCACGCCTGCCACGCAAAACCAAGGTGGATGTCGCCAAGTGCCACGCCTGCCACGCGAGACGCGGGGAAACCGCTGAGCCCGCCCAGTGCCGTAAGTGGCACGCCTGCCACGCAAAGTGAAGGTGGATGATGTGGATGTCACCCAGTGCCGCGCCTGCCACGCAAAGTGAAGATAGATGTCGCCAAGTGCCACGCCTGCCACGCGAGACGCCGCGGCGCCCACGGGAACCCGCTGCGCCACCAGAACCCGCCCAGTGCCGTAAGTGCCATGCCTGCCACGGAAAGTGAAGGTGGATGTCAGTGAGGACAAGTTGGTGAGGACAAACAAGATGTGTGATGACAAGATGTGTGAGGACGAGTTGTGTGTGTGCAAGTTGTGTGAGGACAAGCTGTGTGAGCACAAGTTGTGTGAGGACAAGTTGTGTGAGGACAAGTTGGTGAGGACAAGGTATGTGTGAGCAAGTTGTGTGTAAACAAAGTATGTGAGGACAAGTTGTGTGAGGACAAGTTGGTAAGGACAAGGTGTGTGTGAGCAAAGTGTGTGTGAGCAAGTTGTGTGACGACAAGATGTGTGATGACAAGATGTGTGAGGACAAGGTATGTGTGAGCAAGTTGTGTGTGAGCAAGTTGTGTGTAAACAAAGTATGTGAGGACAAGTTGTGTGAGGACAAGTTGGTAAGGACAAGGTGTGTGTGAGCAAAGTGTGTGTGAGCAAGTTGTGTGACGACAAGATGTGTGATGACAAGATGTGTGAGGACAAGGTATGTGTGAGCAAGTTGTGTGTGAGCAAGTTGTGTGTAAACAAAGTATGTGAGGACAAGTTGTGTGAGGACAAGTTGGTAAGGACAAGGTGTGTGTGAGCAAAGTGTGTGTGAGCAAGTTGTGTGACGACAAGATGTGTGATGACAAGATGTGTGAGGACAAGGTATGTGTGAGCAAGTTGTGTGTGAGCAAGTTGTGTGGTGACAAGTTGTGTGTGGAGAAGTTGCGTGTGAGCAAGTTGTGTGGTGACAAGTTGTGTGTGGAGAAGTTGTGTGGGAGTAAGTTGTGTGTGGTGACAAATTGTTTGTGAGGAAGTTGTGTGTGAGTAAGTTGTGTGTGTAAGTTGTGTGGTGACAAGTTGTGTGTGAGCAAGTTATTATGTGTGAGTAAGTTGTGTGGCGGGAGGAGGCGGAGGCGGAAGGAGGCGGCGGGATACAAAACCAAAAACAAGAACCCCACACAAAGATGTGGGGAAATAGGAAACCTATAGGAGAGGTTGGTTGTTGTGAATCACGGATGGCAGAGCGAATCCACTGATGGACCGAAAGGTGCTTGAGGTCTCCTCTCTTTCTCTCTCTTTCTCTGACTATCTAGCTGCTACCTACCTATCTATCTTCTATGTATCTATCTATCGATCTATCGGTCTATCTATCTCTCTATCTATTTGTCTATCTATCTGTTTATCTATCTATCTGTCTATCTATTTGTCTATCTATCTTTCTGTCTATCTATCTATCTATCTGTCTATCCCTCCAACTATCTATCGATCAACTTGTCTCTCTATCTATCTGTCTATCTGTCTATCTCTCTGTCTATCTGTCTATGTATCTATCTATCTTTTTATCTATCTATCTTGGTATCTAATTTCTGTCTTTAAACCTATGTATCTATCTATCTATCTATCTATCTACCTATCTATCTATCTATCTATCTATGTACCTATCTACCTATCTACCTTTCTACCTATCTACCTAATCTATCTATCTATCTATCTATCTATCTATCTATCTATCTATCTATCTATCTATCTATCCACCTATCTATCTATCTATCTATCTATCCACCTATCTATCTATCTATCCATCTATCTATCAATCTATCTATCTATCCATCTATCAATCCATCTATCCATCTATCCATCTATCCATTTATCTACCTATCTATCTATCTATCTGTCTGTCTATCTATCTGTCTATCTATCTGTCTGTCTGTCTATCTATCTATCTATCTATCTATCTATCTACCTCTCTGTCTGTCTATCTACCTGTTTATCTGCAAGCTTGAAAACCAAGCTATTCTGCGAGATGTCTTCATTTTCAAAGTTGACAATATCAAAAACGAAGCAATTCTGCGAGACTTCCCCAATGTTTGAACTTAACAACCTCAAAAACGAAGCAATTCTGCGAGACTTCTTCATTTTTCAAAGTAGTTGACAACATACAAAACGCAGCAATTCAGCGAGACTTCCTCAATTTTTGCATTTGACAACATCAAAATCAAAGCAAGTCTGCGAGACTTCCTTCAAAAATGGAAAGTTGAGTGCAGCGCTGACAGGCTCGTACCAATGCGTTTTGCGATTTTTCCACTCCACCTGTCTAAAGTATTGCGCCTGCCACGAAAAATTGATGCCAGGTCATACGAAGTGCTGCACCTGTCACGCAAAATCATCTTAGCAGACCTACAGATCTGATGCTCCAAAATGCAACCCCTCTCAGGAAATCAGCGCCCTGACCTCCTAACATCTCTCATGAACATGTCTTTTGTACTGCGCCTACCACGGAAAATGCATCTTTGCAGATCCTCTTCAAATGTCCCACGCCTGCCATCGTTTTTGGAAATGCGACGAAACCCTCACGTTTTGCTCACTTTTGACAAGGTGCACAATCCCTTGCGCCTGCAACGCGCAACGACATCTGAACGTCCAAAAGCGGTCCGAGCCCGTCAGTTTTTTGCACCTTTGACTTCGAAATGTGCTTCGCGCCACAACGGCGTGCTTTTTCGAGATCTCAACTTCCAAAAGTGGTCCGAACATGAGGTGCTTTGTAGGAATGTGCTTCGCGCCACAAAGGCGTGCACTTTTTCGACATGCAACTTCTAAAAATGCTCCGAAATGCTCCGAAGCTGAGGTGGTTTGTGAATTTTGACTTGGAAATGTGCTTCGCGCCACAATGGCGTGCACTTTTTCGAGATCTCAACTTCCAAAAGGGGTCCGAGAATGGTGTGTTTTGTACATTTTGACTTCGAAATGTGCTTCGCGCCACAACGGCGTACACTTTTTCTTTTTTTTGTGTTGTTTTTTTTTTGTTTTTTTTTTTTTCTTTTTTTTTTTTTTTTGGTTTTTTTTTTTTCCTTTTTTTTTTTCGACATCGCAACTTCCAAAAGTGGTCCGGAGCTGAGGTGTTTTGTACATTTTGACTTGCAAATGTGCTTCGCGCCACAACGGCGTGCACTTTTTCGACATCTCAACTTCCAAAAGTGGTCCGAGAATGGTGTGTTTTGTACATTTTGACTTGGAAATGTGCTTCGCGCCACAACGGCGTGCAATTTTTCATCTCTCATCTGGCCAGCTGGCTCCGCACCCGCCGCTTAGCGAGCCTACTTTTCGACCCTCCGGAGCCCCAAATCATTGGAAAAACACAGTGTTTCGCGACTTTCCTACCTTTTCTCGCATCTGCATCTTCTTTCTTCTTACTCTTTCTCTTCTAGTCTTCTTTCTTCTAATCTTTCTCTTCTCTCTGCCTCTTCCCTTCTCTGCTTTTCATCTGTCCATATTGTCGGAAGTTTGACTTCTAAACTTCCTTCGACAACTACAACTACAACTACAACTATACATTGCATAACGCTACCACTACAACTACCACTACCACTACAACTACAACTACAACTACACTACACTATTTGCACTACACTACACTACATGAATTTAATTGCATTAATGTTGTCTAGCCAATAGTGATATCTTGTCAATAGTAGAAACATTTTTCCGCAACTCCAATTTTTCTCCAATACTAAAAGTCAATTAGCTCCATTTACTTTTAGTATTGCCAAAAGAGTCATGTTCAGACCTTGTCCAGAGGGCATGGCCAATAGTGGACCCAACATGGCAATAGTGGAAACTTCTTTCCCAACTCCAATTTTTTCTCCAATACTAAAAGTCAATTAGCTCCATTTACTTTTAGTATTGCCAAAAGAGTCAAGTAAAGCAAATCCTTTTCAAAGCAGCCTTCACTTTTGATTGGCAAGAGCTTCGATTCCAGAAATCTGATCCAATTACCAAACAGCTGATTTCCTTATAAAGCCCTTATTAAAAAGAGCAAGAAAAACAGGTCCACAAAGGGTACCCCCTTTGCAAGCCCTAGAATAGCAATAACAAACCTGCACCAGGCATGGCAATAGTGGAAACTTTTTCCGCAACTCCAATTTTGTTGTCCTCCTTCTCCTTCTCCTTCTTCTCCTTCTTCTCCTCCTCCTCGTCCTCCTCCTTCGCCTCCACCACCTCTGCCCCCACAGCCATAGGATTCCAAACATTTATTCTTGGAATGCTGACCCCCCCTAATTTTTTTAAAATAATTATTTTATTTAGGGGGGGATTTACTATTAGGCAGCCTACATTACACTACGCTACAGTACACTACATCACACTACACTACCCTACCCCACATTGCATTACATTACATTAATTACATTACACCTTACGCTCATTACACCACGACAAATGCAACTGCAACTCCACTACACTAAGTACACTACACATCATTACACCACAACTACAACTCCACTACACTACAGCTACACATACAGCTGCACTACACCACACTACAGCAGTTGTGGGTGAGGTGGCCGACCAGGTGACCATTGCAACCATTCACTGCAGCCACTCCAAAAAACACAGCTCCAACCACCTTTCGGTCCATCAGCGGCTTCGCTCTGCCATCCGTGATTCACAACACCCAACCTCTCCTATAGGTTTCCTATTTTTGATACTTCCGCCACCGCCTTGTGCGGTACTACTGGTATGTCATATAGACACCTTTTGGCCTGTCCTGCTACCGTAAGCACTTGCACTTTCCTAGGACTACCGAGCCTACAAAATCATGGCCAACAATGGTGCTCAGTTGGAGGGCCGGGGGCGATTATAAGTACATAGCAAGGTTAGAGAACTTCTATAACCTACTTGCCAAGTGCTGTAACCTACCTTATATGTGATGCTAAGTTACCTTATAGGTGGTGCTAAGCGGGTTGCTGTCTCTAAGTCACTTATGTAAGTAGTTACAGTTTTTGGCTAACTATTCATTCTGTTCCACAAATGATTGCGCAACTTATGGCACTTGGCGAACCACTTAGCGTATGCGGGCTAAGTGAGATAGGCGGCTTAAGCCCTAAGTGGCCTAAGGGCTTGAAGATTCCTGTTAGGGCCTCAAACCTCCTTTATTGAATGCTGTCTTCCTACATGCATACATACATACATACATACATATACACACATGCGCATGCATATATACAAAAATAAAGTCATACATACATAGATAGGTATATACATACATACTTTCAAACAAACAGGCATACATACAAACAGACATACATGCATTCAGACATACATATACATACACACATACATACATAGATGCATCCATCCATGAATACATACCAATATATTTACATCTCTACACACACACATGCATGCATACGCATTTACATACATATCCGCACAGGTATGTTCGGATACATACATAAATAAGAAGGTACCCGCATACATACATACATACCTACATACATACATACCTACATACATACATACATACATACACGCACATACATACATACATACATACATACACGCACATACATACATATATACATACATACATACATACACGCACATACATACATATATACATACATACATACATACATACATGCACACGTACATACATAAATAAATACATACATACAAACATTCATACAAACGTACATACATACATACATAGATACATACATACATACATGCACACGTACATACATAAATAAATACATACATACAAACATTCATACAAACGTACATACATACATACATACATACATGCACACGTACATACATATATACATACCTACATATACAGATGCATTTCAAGCTCAAGAAAGGCCTTGTCATCGAGGAGTTAACATGGGAGGAAGGCCCAAGTTAGCAATGGTTTGAAGCTGTTCAGTTGATCCACCTTTAACCGTCACCCTCAATCTTTTTTAACCATAAACCCTTTCACCCTAAAACAGAAACTCAACATCATACCCCCTACCCACCACAAGGCAGCGGCACCAGCACCAGCCACCACAGGCAAGACAAACAACAGGAAGAAAGAAAGAAAAAGGACAAAGCAACAAAGGCATCATTAGGACCTGTTGTCCCCCTGGCTGTGGCCTATCTGGCCGTTATTGCTCTGCCTTGGTCTGGCCCCCTTTGCGGGTTCAACCCCCCTGGGCCAAAGGCAGGGCAAGTAACAGACCACTAGGCTACCAGAACCCTGGTCCTTAAAGGTGTGGCCTGGAGCCTTGTGATGGCTAGCTGGCACACTGAAGTTGAAGCTGTCATGTTAGAACTGTTGAGTTGAAGCCTGAAGTTGGGAAGTTGCTAGGATTGGAACTGTTTAGTCGTTTCACTTGAAGTTAGAATGTCCACTTCGCAGCGCCTTTCAAGACAAAGCCCCAGCCCCGAAATCACACCGCAACAGCCTGGGCACATGGCACACGGTGCTGATGGAGACTGCTTCGGAGCAGTGAGGGGCCTGCTGGTGGTGAAGACGGCGGCCGGCACAGCACACACTGTCGGATGTGCCTGTGTGCTGCGAGCTCAAGTCTGCGAGATACATCTGTGCCGCGCCTGTGTGCGAAACCCCCCGGACCCAGACCACCTACTGGTCCTGACCCCAGAAGACGGCAGCAAGGTAGCGCACCGCGACCTAGGCTGCCGGTGGATGGGCAACGGGGGGTTGGAGAGCATCAAGGTGTGCAGACGCTGCTGGGGTGGCCTGCCTGAGGAGAGCCGACGAAGAATAGAGGCCATCCAAAGAGATGGGGCCGGCGCTTGAGTCACTTGGCAGGAAAAAAGAGCAGAGCGATCGCAAGGGCCGGGGTCAAACGAAGTCAAACATGGAGTGGTCTGGGACTGCAAGTGTGTTTTTTCAGTATGGCATGAAGCAGCAGGACACGATTCCGATGATTTGATGTTTGCGTTACTGATCCTTCTTTTGTTGTCGACCCGGCTGCAATGCGACAACAAGACCTTTGGTGATGATTTTGACGACTAGATCCCGTTCAATTTGGTGGAAACACAAAATCCTGACTGGGGTTTTGGTGGAAGCACAAAATTCCGTTGCAAGCTTTCGTGGCAACACAAAAATCCAAATCGCGTTTTGCGGAAACACAAAAGCGCTCGCGGACTTAGGTAAGTGCTGTAAGCCATTCGCGTAAGTGCGCTAAGTCCTGTCCCAGTAAGTCCACTAAGTGACATACTGTAAGCGCTGTATCCAAATAGTAAGTGCCGCATGTACCTAGTATGTCCCCTATGTGCTCATAACCGCCCTCGAGCCTCCAAGGTACTAGTCTATATGATTAGTTTCAGAAGCCTGATGATTTTGTATGGTTGGTCTGTTTGGTTTCTGCGTGCGAGCATTCCTGCAGCCGTTGCTCTATAGCTTGCCCACCCCTTCTCTCCTCCGTTGCCTATATACCGATTGCCACGATTACATCCTACACTGCTCAATCTTTGACAAGTGATTGTGAGATAGGGATGCTGAGCCAGAATCCAGTTTTTGCCATTTTTTGCCGCCGCATGCAGCAAAGCCATGCAAAGCCCGCATACCAACCCCGGCACCTGATCACGTCCACCGCCGACAGAGTGCGCAATGCCATCATGCCTTTGTCTTCACGGAGCCGCTGGCCACTGGCAAGGATAGCAACAGCTACAGTATAGATTTTTTGACCTAGATGATGTGTGCATTGTTTGCGGCACAGAAAAGATGCATCATTTAAATGATTTTAAAATATATAAATAAAATATGTTAGATCCTGGTTTGCACATCTGTGCCATCTACATCAGTCTGCAATCCGATACAAATTTGGAGTTCATTTCATAATATATTGATACACAGATATATATATATATTATTATTATATTGTATATATCGACATGTCCTCAGGGGCTGCGACAAGTGAGAGACTGAACAGATTGAACTAGGATGAACTAGCTGAGACTGAGATAGGCTGAGATTAGCTGAGGCCTGACATCATGTCTTTAGAAATTCCTTGGTGCCGAACTTGAGAGCTGGAAGATTTACTGTCCTTACTTGCCATGCATACTTTGGAGTAGTACAATTAGTACAAGTTGTATCAATTAGTACGGTTACATGGTGTTCCAAGGTTGGAATCTTGGAGAGCACCTCGGCAAATCAAGGCTCCTTCCTCAGTATTTTCTAACGTTTCGTTCGAAATATGTTTTTAACCATTTTATTCATATATATCTTTAATGCTGGATCCTGATTAGTGTAGGGCCCCCCGCCAAAAAAACAACAACAACAACAACTTTTGGATCCACTTTAGTGTGGAATTTTTTAAGTACCGGGGTCTGAATAGTGTGTAATCTGTTGATTTCAATTAATTTTCAATTGATTTCAATTTACTTTCAACTGACTTTCAAATGATTTCAATTGATTTCACTTGACTTTCTAGTGACTTTCAATTGATTTTCAATTGATTTCAATTGATTTTCAATTTACTTTCAATTGACTTTCAATTGGTTTCAATTTACTTTCAGTTGATTTCAACTTACTTTCAATTGATTTCAACTTACTTTCAATTGATTTCAATTGGTTTTCAATTTACTTTCAATTGATTTTAGTTCATTTTCAATTTACTTTCAATTGATTTTAGTTGCTTTTCAATTTACTTTCAATTGATTTTAGTTGATTTTCAATTGATTTTCAATTGATTTCAAGTTACGTTCAATTGATTTTCAATTGATGCCAACTTACTTTCAATTTAGTTTCAATTGATTTCAGTTTAGTTTTATTTTATTTTCAAGTGATTTCAATTTACTTTCAATTGACATCCCACGGTAATCGTTTAGAAATATCATGGAAATCCCATAGGAATCCAATGGAAATCCTGTAAGAATACCATAGAATTCCCATGGCATCCCTTCAGAAATCCCATAGGAACCCTCCAGAAAAATCATAGAAACATCAGGGAAATTCCATAAGAATCCCACAGAAATCCAATAGTCATACCATAGAAATGTCATAGAACTCCAATAGAAATTTCATGGAAACCCCACAGAAATCCCTTGGCTGGCTGAAGTTCACCCTTTGGAAAAACTTTTTGATTTTGATTCCAAGAAGAATGGAGCTAAGTAAAAGAAAAAACTTTAGCAAAGAAAAGGGAGGACCCCCAAAACAAACATACTATTGAGGATCAGGGTTGCTCATGGACTACCCCCTTGAAAAATTATTTGAGTGCTGTTCTTTAATTGGGTTTTAATAAGGCGTCCTATATTTGTGGAAATTAGACATTTTGAGAATTCCAAAAGAATGGAGCTAAGAAAGTAAAAAAAGAGAAACGTATTAGCAAAGGAAAGGAAAAGGAAAGGAGAGAATGATTTTGAAAATTTTCACCTCAGACAACAGCTGGACACAATAGTGGGCCCCAAACCAAACATACTATTGAGGATCAGGGTTTCTCATGGACTACCCCCTTGAAAAATTGTTTGGGTGCTGTTTTCAATTGGGTTTGAATAAGGCATCCTATATTTTGGGAAATTAGACATTCCTGAGAATTTCAAAAGAATGGAACTAAGAAAGTAAAAAAAACTTTTGCAAAGGAAAAGGATAAAAGGACTGTTTGATTTTGTCACCCCAGGCAGCAGCTGGACACAAAAATGAACCACCACAACAAACATACTATTGAGAATCAGGGTTGCTCATGGACTACCCCCTTGAAAAATTGTTTGGGTGCTGTTTTTGGATTGGGGTTTGATAAGGCATCCCATTTAATTATATAATTAATTATTGCTGATGGGTTATAATTAACCCTATGAAATTGTTTCTTCAGACAACAGCTGGGCACAATAGAGGGCCCCCACAACAAACATTTTATTTAGGATCAATACTGCTCATGAAAAAATTGAAAAAATGAATCTAAGAAATATATTTAAAAATAAGAAAAAGGGAAACATATATTAAACAAAAATGAACAAATGAAATAAACAATGAAACAATAAACAGCAAAATCCCCAAAACAAATAAAAAAACTGGAAAATACGAAAGAAAAAATTACACAATAGCGACCCACCCAATCATTTCCACAGATCCTGAATGATTCTTGGAAAACTTTACACAAAAGCGCCCCCCCCCCACACTAATCAGGATCCCACATTATACATATATGTATATGTATATATCGTTCAGAACGTGCCCAGACAGCGCAACATGGTGCAACCCTATATGACCTGTATGGCATTTACGTTTGCAACATCTAGAGCTATGTGGAACTCACCAAGGACCCGTTTCAGTACAGCGATGCCTTTGAGGCCAACTTTGTTGAGGCTTGGTTTGTTATTTATCCTTGCTAGGTTGCTTTGAAAACAATGAAATGACGGCAGAACTCAATCACATAAAAAATGCACAAATCATGTCAAGATGGTATGACCTCTTTGGAACTGAAATCTACGAAATTAGCACAGTACACCCATGTACAAGGATGCACCACCCCCGGGGCAATCTTGCATGCTGATGCTGCAGCTTTCAAACCACTGTCCAAACAATTGGGTAAAGGGCATGGCAGCATTCATGCATGCACATTCTGATTTCTTGCCAGCTCCATAACCCAACAACACCATCAACAGCTCAGGCAACATACCTAGTATGGTAAACACAGCCATAAAGTGTAGACGGGTACAGCTACGACAATATCAGCCATATCACGCGTAATTAATTATGAAGGGCCCGCAAGGATCCACATGCCAGTCTACTGGAAGTTTTGTTTATTCTTTTTTATTATTAATGAATTGATTCCATGACTGAAAATGGTCTGTAAAGTATCAGAGTGAACATGAACACGTGTATTCACCTGTTTGAAACCCCTCAGGGCCCACTCTGGATTTAAGAAATGAACATAAATGAACTTGGGCATCATACTGCATTTTCACCGGAGTACCAGAATCATAAGTTGAGGCCACGTTGCAATAATACTTCAGTTGTGATTCCATTCTTTTGGAGCATCCCTGAATTACCGGTAGCCTTGAACCAGAGTCTGTGCAACTCTTCCCCTTCAGTTCAGGGTGTCAAAGATGTCATAAAGAAGTTGAACCCCTGTGCATGTTGTTGTTTGTAAGTACGGCGGCATCACTATCTCGCGATGCTCAAGATTCATCACTTTGTCATGGTAGTTTCCGGAAGGGATCAACTTTTAAGCGGGGAAAGATCAGTGCGCTGGTCTGAGCATCCGGCCCAGGCTGGTACAGCTTTGGGACCTTTGCTAGGCCTTCCACTGCCGCCTCACTCTTTGGCCGCTAACCTCTCCAAATAGACCAAGGGACGCGCAAGCAAACTTGTTATTTCCGGCACCAAGGATCGAATTGAATGCTTTTTCATGAGCATTTTGGTTTTGAAGATGTCTTCCGGCATCCTTTGAAGTGTTTCGGGCGCACATGGGCCAGGTTCAGACCTAGGTGGACAGCGGTTGTTTTTCATGCCGGCAAGGGACTGAGGAAATCTCTATGCTAGTGACTGCTAGGGTCGCTGATATTGCAAAATGGGATTCACAATGCTTCGTGCGCATTGGATGAAAAGACATTGGCAGACAAAATTGATTTTGACAAAGTTCCACAAGCAACGACCAGGCGGGTGGTCACGAAAGGGATTTGCCTAGTGACACCGATGATGACGAACAGCCAGAGTTCAACATCCCAGCACCAGGTGGGGACGGGTTGTGGAAGCAGGTTTACCCCGTTGCAGGTATGTGAAAGCGATTTGTAGTTTGACTTGCACTTGCGTGCTAGCGGATATTGTTGAAATGCGTTGTAGTTTGCTGGCTTGGTGATCGAAGGAAGTTTAGAAGTCAAATTTCCGACAGTATGGAAAAAGCAGAGGTGCGACGAGTCAGAGAAGAGAAAGGAAGAAGAAAGAAGATCAGAGAAGAGAAAGAGCCAGAAGAAAGAAGATCAAGGTGCGTGAAAAGGTAGAAAAGTCACGAAATACTGTTATTTTTCAATGTTTTGTGGCTCCGGAGGGTCGAAAAGTAGGCTTGCTAAAGCGTGAGAGATCAAAAACTTGCACGCCGCCACATTTTAAAGTCAAAACGGGCAAAACACACCACCTTCGGATCACTTCTGGAAGTTGAGACGTTGAAAAGGCGAATGCCATTGTGGCGCGAAGAACAGTTTCAAGTCAAAGCGGTAAAAACATACCAGCCTCGGAGCATTTTTGGAAGTTTAGATGTTGAAAAAGTGCACGCCGTTGTGGCGCGAAGCACGGTGTCAAGTCAAAATGGAAAAAGCACACCACCTTCGCACCACTTATTTTCGTGGCAGGCTACAACTACAACTACCACTAGATTACACTGCACCGCACTATACGACACCTACAGCTGCAGCTACAGAGTACAACTACAACTACACCACGCGACTACGCCACACAAATACAACTACAATAACAACAGGACAGCACGACAAGACTACAACACTGGGACACTACGACGCTACGCACTTCAACACTACAACTTAACAACACTACAACATCACAAATACAACACCACAACATTACAACTACATAACACTACAACTACACTACAACAAGTACATTACACTACACCCCACTACGCCACACCTACAACTGCAACTACAACTACATTACGCTACACCAGACTATGACTAAAACTACACTAGACTACACTACACTACATAATACCTACAACTGCACCTACACCTGCAACTACAACTACAACCACACCACACTACACCTGACTACAGCTAAACTCCACCGCACTACGCTACACCACAACTACAACTACCACTACCCCTACAACTACCACAACTACTACAACTACAACGCTACAACGTTACAACGTTATAACACTACAACACTACGACATCACAACGACAACACTAGGACACCGCGACGCTACAACACTACAACTACATAACACTACAACTACATTACTACAACAAGTACATTACATTACACCACACTACACCACACCACACCACACCTACAACTACACCTGCAACTACAGCTATAACTACAACTACATTGCACTACGCCTGTAGTAGGTAAGGCAAGCAACAACTTTGCAGCAAGCAAGCAAGCCAGGAACGCAGCAAGCAAGCAATTGAGGAAGCAAGCAAAGAAGTAAGCAAGCGAGCCAGCCAGCCAACCAGCAAGCAAGCAAGCCAGCCACCGTAAGTAAAGTTTTAAGCTAATCTTAGATAAGCCTTCGAGCCAACCCTTCGGAAAAACTATAAACCAACTTTCAATAAAACAAAGCAACCCTGAACCAACCCTAAATAAAGTTCTAAACCAACTGCAACCCAAATCCAACCTTACTTATCCAAACCCTAAACGAATTTTTATCTTTAAACTAATTGGCACTAAACAAGAAATAAAGTTTTAAACCAATCTTTGACCAACCCTAAAGAAAATTCAAAATAAAAACAACACCAAAGCTTAGGTCGTTTTTAAATCAACCAGAAATAAATGTTGAACCAACTTTAAAGAAAAACTTTCATAACCTGCAATAGAAAGATAAACTGACGGCAAGAGAGCAAGAGGGCAAGAGAGCAAGAGGGCAAGAGAGAATGTGAAGATGAGAAGATGTGAAGATGTGAAGATGTGAGGCTGTGATGGTGAGAAGATGCGAAGATGTGAGGATGTGAGGATGAGAAGATGTGAAGATGTGAGTATGTGAAGATGAGAAGATGTGAAGATGAGAAGATGTGAAGGTGTGAGGATGTGAAGATGAGCAGATGTAAGATGAGCAGATGTGAAGATGAGAAGATGTGAAGATGTGAGTATGTGAGGATGAGAAGATGTGAAGATGTGAAAATGTTTGACAGACCCCCACTATTATATAGTAGGAGGCCCCTAGCAGATAGAATTATCATCTTGGGTGTTTGCCTCGCAAATATCTGCGAATTCTAAGTGCTAGAAAAAAAGGGGCGTAGAATTGTTTTATACGTATTTCTAACAGATAGAATTCTTTTACACATCATAGAATTGTTTTGCTATATGTATATGTGTTGTATATGTTCATGTGTGATATGTTGATTACAGTATATATTAATATAATTATATTTACATAAATATCTATCACTGCCACCATTTTCTAAGGGAAACGAATTTTCACAGTGTGTCGAATATTGTTTTGAAAAAACGAGCAGATCCATCCAAACATCCATATATATATATATACCACAGTATTGATGCTGCAGCTTGTGGGGCGTAAGGGATCGCAGCCTTGCATGAATGGCATGTCGATCCTTAACGACAGGGTAAGAAAAAATGTGCTCATATTTTCTTTAATGGTTGTAAAGCCTCCACATGAAATTGCATCAGCAGCCCTTCAGCAGAAACCGCAGCAGAAGGAAGAGCAGAAGGAAGCAACAGCAGACGCAACAGCAGATGCTACAGCAGATGCTGCTTATGCACCAGAACCCGAACCAAAACCCAATGCAGGAACCGGCACCAACTGCAATTTCAATGCACAGGAACAAGACAAGCAGCACATAGAATTGCAGAAGCAGCATCCAGAACTGGCAGAGCAGGCACCTCCACATGAAATTGCATCAGCAGCCCTTCGACAGAAACAGCAGCAGAAACAGCAGCAGAAGGAACAGCAGACGGAACAGCAGACGCAACAGCAGATGCTGCTCATTCTCCAGAGCCCGAACGAAACCCAAAGCAGGAACCGGCACCAACTGCAATTTCAATGCGCAGGAACAAGACAAGCAGCACATAGAATTGCAGAAACCGCATCCAGACCTGCCAGAGCAAGCACATGCACATGAAATTGCATCAGCAGCCCTTCAACAGAAAAACCAACAGAAGGAACAGCAGATGCTGCTCATGCCCCAGAGCCCGCACCGAACCCAAAGCAGGAACTTGCACCAACTGCAGTTTATATGCACAGGAACAAGGCAAGCAGCACATAGAATTGCAGAAGCAGCATCTAAACCTGCCAGGGCAGGCACCTCCACATGAAATTGCATCAGCAGCCCTTCAACAGAAACAGCAGCAGAAACAGCAGCAGACGGAACAGCAGATGCTGCTCATGCTCCAGAGCCCGAACCAAACCAAAAGCAGGAACCGGCAGCAATTGCAATTCGAATGCGCAGGAACAAGACAAGCAGCAAACAAAAATGCAGAAACAGCATCCAGAACTGGCAGAGCAGGCGCCTCCACATGAAATTACGTCAGCAGCCCTCCAGCAGAAACAGCACAGCAGAAGCAAAGCAAGACGCAACAGCAGATGCTGCTCACACCCCACGGCCCGAACGAAACCCAAAGCAGGAACCGGCACATACCGGCACCAACTGCAACTTAAATGCGCAGGAGCAAGACAAGCAGCACATCGAATTACAGAAGCAGCATCCACAAATGGCAGAGCAAGCACTTCCACATGAAATTGCATCAGCAGCCCTTAACAGAAAAAGCAGCAGAAAGAACAGCAGACGCAACAGCAGATGCTGCTCATGCACCAGAAACCGGCACCAAAACCCAACGCAGGAACCGGCACCAACTGCAACTTCAATGCGCAGGAACAAGACAAGCAGCACATAGAAATGCAGAAGCAGCATCCAGAACTGGCAGAGCAGGCACCTCCACATGAAATTGCATCAGCAGCCCTTCAACAGAAACAGCAGCAGAAACAGCAGCAGACGGAACAGCAGATGCTGCTCATGCTCCAGAGCCCGAACCAAACCAAAAGCCGGAACCGGCAGCAATTGCAATTTAAATGCGCAGGAACAAGACAAGCAGCAAACAAAAATGCAGAAACAGCATCCAGAACTGGTAGAGCAGGCGCCTCCACATGAAATTGCGTCAGCAGCCCTCCAGCAGAAACAGCAGCAGAAGCAAAACAAGACGCAACAACAGATGCTGCTCACAACACCCCACGGCCCGAACGAAACCCAAAGCAGGAACCGGCACATACCGGCACCAACTGCAGCTTAAATGCGCAGGAGCAAGACAAGCAGCACATAGAATTGCAGAAACAGCATCCACAAATGGCAGAGCAAGCACTTCCACATGAAATTGCATCAGCAGCCCTTAACAGAAAAAGCAGCAAAAAGAACAGCAGACGCAACAGCAGATGCTGCTCATGCACCAGAACCCGCACCAAAACCCAAAGCAGGAACCGGCACCAACTGCAATTTCAATGCGCAGGAACAAGACAAGCAGCACATAGAATTGCAGAAACAGCATCCAGACCTGCCAGAGCAGGCACCTCCACATGAATCTGCACCAGCAGTCCATCAACAGAAACACCGACAGGGGGAAGCACTGAGCCAGGGGGAACCAATATACAGTATGATACAGTATGTATAAATGGGGGGTACCCCAAAATGGGAGGTTTACAGCGCACAATTTTTCAAAAAATTGATGATTTGGGGTACCACCAGGAGTTGATACAATTCTTAGTGCTTGTTTATGATATGGCCTTCTAATTCTAAGTGCATTCTTTTGACATCACTGCCGGCAATTCTAAGTGCACTCCCCAGGTCTCACTGAGACACAATTCTAAGTTATTGTCGCAATGATTTACGAATTCTAACTGCTAGGGACCTACTATAAGAACCCTGCGCTCAGACGCTCTCGGGAATAAGCATTGCGCCAACATTAAATAAACCCGGAGAAAACTTTAAGCTAACATGAAGCCCGCTCAAACTAAACCCCAATTCAATTTTAACATATTTCAACTACAATTCCAAAGTCTTGGAACACAACCCTAAACCTAATTTAAACAAAACCTTACATCAAACCTAAACCAACCCTGAACATATCTTAAAAGATAAGAAACATCCCAAAATACCTTCACTCAAGCCGAAACAAATCCTACAGCAGCCCTAACGCCATGCTATTTGAACCAACCTTAAAACTAAGCGGACTCCCAACTAAACCGCAAACTAACCTTAAACAACATATTGCACCAACACTAAATTCACGCCAAACAAGGGCTACACAAACACCATGTATAAACCAACTTTAAACCGACCTGGAATAATTAACCCAACCCACGATACCAATACCTTTAACCAACCCCAAGCACATACCACAGCAGCCCCAACAACACTTCTAGCTGAACCAGCCCCAGATTGCTGCTAGCTCCAAAAATTTCCGATTCCGGCCAAAAACTAGACGACGGATGACCCGAGAGGGTAGAGGAGCAGGGTCTTCTCTTGTAAGTATGGAGACACCATATTACAAAACAATATTTTCAAGATGTGCTATAGGCAGACGAGCAGAGGAGTATCAAGACAATATAGCACAAGTACAAGACAATAGTTTGCATCGTATCTTTCAAACAGCTTTTCACACACAGAACTTTTTACAGAGAGACGCTTTTACACACAGATGCTTTTAGACACAGACACTTTTACATACGGAAGCTTTTGCGCAAAGACATTTTTACACACGGAAGCTTTTACACACAGACGCTTTTACACACATAGGCTTTTACACACAGACTCCTTTACACACAGACGCTTTACACGCAGACGCTTTTACACGCAGACACTTTTACACGCAAACACTTTTACATACAGACGCTTTTACACACAGAAGCTTTTACACAGACGCTTTTACACACAGAAGCTTTTACACACAGAAGCTTTTACACACAGAAGCTTTTACACACAGACGCTTTTACACACAGGCACTTTTACACACAGACACTTTTACACAGGCGCTTTTACACACAGACAGTTTTACACACAGACGCTTTTACACACAGAAGCTTTTACACAGACGCTTTTACACACAAAAGCTTTTACACACAGAAGCTTTTACACACAGAAGCTTTTACACACAGACGCTTTTACACACAGACGCCTTTACACACAGGCACTTTTACACACAGACACTTTTACACAGGCGCTTTTACACACAGACAGTTTTACACACAGACGCTTTTACACACAGAAGCTTTTACACGGACGCTTTTACACACAAAAGCTTTTACCCACAGAAGCTATCAGAAGCTTTTACACACAGAAGCTTTTACACACAGACGCTTTTACACACAGACGCTTTTACACACAGACGCTTTTACACACAGACGCTTTTACACACAGACACTTTTACACGCAGACCCTTTTACACACAGGAGCTTTCACACGCAGACACTTTTACACACAGATGCTTTTACACACAGAAGCTTTTACACACAGCACACAGAAGCTTTGTACACACCGAAGAAATCGCAATTTTACCCCAGTTTTTGACGATCGAACCTCATTTCGTGCGAAAGGGTTTCGCCGGACAACTTGACCTCGCAATTTTACCTCAGTTTTTGGCGATCGACCCTCATTTCGTGCGAAACGGTTGCGCCGAACGACTTGCAAATCGCATTTTTACAACAGTTTTTGACGATCGAACCTCATTTCGTGCGGAAGGGTTGCGCGGGACCCCTGGAAATCGCAATTTTTCTTCAGTTTTTAACGATCGAAATTCATTTCGTGCGAAAGGGTTGCGCCGGACGACTTGCAAATCGCAAGTTTACCTTAATTTTTGGCGATCGAACCTTATTTCGTGCGAAAGGGTTGCGCCGGACGACTTGCAAATCGCAATTTTACTTCAGTTTTTGGCGATCGAACCTCATTTCGTGCGAAAGGGTTGCGTTTCGTGCCGTCTCGTTGGCACTGCCCCGCGCCTTCAAGAGAGAAATAGAAAAGAAGGAGAGGGCAAGAGGGCAAGAGGGCAAGAGGGTAAGAGGAGAAGATGTGAGGATGAGAAGATGTGAAGATGAGAAGATGAGAAGATGTGAAAATGAGAAGATGAGCAGATGTGAAGATGAGAAGATGAGAAGATGTGAAGAAGATGTGAAGATGAGCAGATGAGGAGATCTGAGGATGAGAAGATGTGAGGATGTGAAGATGTGAGGATGTGAAGAATGAGCAGATGTGAAGATGAGAAGATGAGAGGATGTCAAGATGTGAAGAAGATGTGAAGATGAGCAGCTGTGAAGATGCGAGGATGTGAAGATGAGAGGATGTCAAGATGAGAGGATGTGAGGATGTGAAGATGAGAAGATATGAAGATGTGAGGATGTGAAGATGGGAAGATGTGAGGATGAGAAGATGTGAAGAGGAGAAGACGTTTTACAGACCCCCACTATTGGAAGAACCCGGCGCTCAGACGCTTTCGGGAAAAAAAATCTAGCTCCACAATGCTTGACTTGCCATCGGTTTCTTGCTCCAAAAATGTTTCAATTACCGTAGAAGTGGTTCCAAAATGTTGCGAAGCCGAACAAAATTAAAATAAACGTATATAAAGTGGTCTCCAGCACTTCTTGCAGACATTTTCACCATTCCTGTCACTGCTATTTCATGTGTTTGACATTGTTTGACCCTGTTCCCCAAATCACTTCTTGAATCCACCCACTGTTTGGGGTCTACGGTGGTGTAATTTTCTTTTTGACGATTGGTTCCTGCATGCCGACATTTGGAAACAGACACAAAGAAGTCCGGAGGAAGAAATTTGATTTCAGGGATAGGCCGGAAGTTAAATTGATGAAAACCTCGAGAAAAAAAAAATAATCCTCTGTCTCAACCAATCATGGACCTCCATTGATGTGTTTTTTTAAATGGGTTTTGTACAGTGAGTTGGATGCCAAAGCAGAAGGGCAATGTGCAGACAGCATTGAAGAAATTGTTTGTGCTTAATGGTGTTGCATGGTTTTGCCAAGAAGAGAATGTTTTGCCCAAAGCAACGCATTTAGCGCAGTCCCTGATCCCCTGTTCGGAGAAGAAAAAAAAACTAAAAAAATCCCGGTAATAGGCAGGCAGTGCCTGTCAATTTTATTTTTTTGTTTTTCCCCACCTGCCAGGTGAGGGTTGTTAGATTTTATCTAAGTTGCCTGGTCCTCCTCCTCCTGCCGCCTCCTCCTCCTCTCCTCCTCCTCTCGTTGTCCTCCTCGTCCTCCTGCTCAACTGCGACTCGCGATCCACAGTGTTCGCTGTCGGACCTCAACCACGACCATCCACGCCCAGTGTTCCCTGCCGGACCTCCACCACGACCATCCACGCCCAGTGTTCCCTGCCGGACCTCAACCACGACCATCCACGCCCAGTGATCCCTGCCGGACCTTAACCACGACCATTCACGCCCAGTGTTCCTTGCCGGACCTGAACCACGACCATCCACGCCCAGTGTTCCCTGCCGGACCTCAACCGCGAGGATCCATGCCAAGTGTTCCCTGCCGGACCTCAACCGCGAGTATCCACGCCAAGTGTTCCTTGCCGGACCTCATGTAGGAAGATATGGGACAAAGAATGTGCAGAAGAAAGTTAGAAAGAATGTCAGAAAGAATGTCAGAAGATATGCCAGAAGATATGCCAGAAGATATGCCAGATAGAATGCCAGATAATATGCCAGAAGATATGCCAGATAGAATGCCAGATAGAATGCCAGAAGATTTGCCAGATAGAATGCCAGAAAATATGCCAGAAGATATGCCAGATAGATATGTCAAAAGATATGCCAGAAGATATGCCAGAAGATATGCCAGAAGATATGTCAGAACATATGCCAGAAGATATGTCAGATAGAATGCCAGAAGATATGTCAGAATATATGCCAGAAGATATGCCAGATAGAATGCCAGAAGATATGTCAGATAGAATGCCAGAAGATATGCCAGATAGAATGCATCAGATTTGCCAGATAGAATGCCAGAAGATATGCCAGAAGATATGCCAGAGAGAATGCCAGATAGAATGCCAGAAGATTTGCCAGATAGAATGCCACAAGAAAATGCCAGAAGATATGCCAGATAGAATGCCAGAAGATATGTCAGATAGAATGCCAGAAGATTTGCCAGTAAGAAAATCTATAAATGTCATGGTGGGGATCACACGAAGTAAAGTAATTTCCATAATTCTGTCGGATGCTGCAGTGCTCAGTGCATGCATGCTGAAAACAGGAACGGTTCTTGGCTGCTCTGTTGGTTGTTCGGCCGGCAAGGCAATAGAAGATATTTGAAGCAATCTGCCACAATTTACACCAATACAATTCAATCAAATAATATCCAATACATCTCTATGCTCTTCAAAATTCGTTCTCTCAGCCCATTTTTTGTAGGGTTCGATTGTATGGGTGCCTGGGCAGGACCCGAAATGAAAGACAAAGCGATTTCGAGTTTGGACTGTGCCTCAACATGTTCCACCAATATACTGCGCATGTTCTAAGTTGCTTTTCAGCGGAGTTCTGGATGTTTCAGAACTAAGGAAGGGCCAGTCAGTTCAGAGATGTGGTACAAACGGAACGTTGCAGAGGAGATGCTCTGTGGAAGCTGTTCGCAAAGTGCATGAAAACGAACATTAGGGTATGTGCATATGTAAATTCAACATATTTTAATCCAAGATTGAAAGATGATCGTTTGATATGATGGGAGGTATATTTTTTTATTTTTTTGTATGGGCAACCTTCCCAACTATATAATCAACCAGGGTTGCTCCTTCATGCCTGGTTGACCCTATGTACAGATACACAGCACATATGTCATATGTGATATATGTGCACAATCGTGCACAAGAAATGTACATTTGCATGCGTTGGCTATGTATGGACGCAACAAAGTACACAATATTGAATATTGTGACAGAGTATGTAACATGTAGACAACTTTGTCGGCATCCTTGTTCATGTTCTGCAGTTGGTACCAAAAAATCTTAAATTCGTTGTCATTGCCGAGTCCCAGTCGTCACGCTGGCACATTTGAGTCAGGGCGAGAATTAAACGATCCTCCCGCGCTCTACACCATAGATTGCCACAGTATGCCATGTTTGTATGTATTGTATTGTACTTGTATTGTATTGTATTGTATTGGATTGTATTGGATTGAGATGATGGTACGCGTACATCCGGTGCTTCTGGGCAAATCAAAGCATGGATTGGATCATTATGGATCAGGCGCTTTGTCTGCACATGTAGCTAAAGAATTGTACAGATAGAGCTGATACGGCAATAGATACCCTAGATATACCGGAATCCTTGACCAGGATTTCAACCGCTAGCAAAGCCTGCGTCAGTGGCAAATTCACATAAATTTACAAGGTGTGTGTTGCTCGCTTGAAGCTGTTTCTAAAGTACGAACTTTGCAATCTGTCGGAAGCTGGGTTGCCTGCGTGCTGGACAATTGGGCCGCTTGAGCAGGACCAAAGGGAACACGGAATCCGACATGTAGTTGTTGGCTACAACATGGATATTACATTTTGGATGTTTTTGCTGACGCGCTATTTGCTCTCCCACAAAAACCATGCTTGGAGGGCTGCAACATTCCTTTGCACGTGCACATGTGCTTGCTGCTTGATGTTACGTTAGAGGTTGGGGGGATTGGGGCCGTCACTTGCATGTGAGTGCACGTGTATTGCATTATGTTATAGGTTGGGGGGGTTGGTGAGGTGGGGCAGCAACGTTCACCTGCACACGCACATGTATTGGACTACGTTAGAGGTTGTGGGGGGTTTGGGTGGGGCGGGGTGAAACAGCAATGTCCACTTGCACGTGCACATGCATTTGTTCATGCTAAGCCCTTGCCTTTTTCATGTAAATGTCCAACAGGCTCTTGAAGCGACGCTCTTGACATTCTTATGTAACTTCCAACACTCTCTTGATGCTACGCTCTTGGCTGTCTCAGTCTCATGTGACTGGGACCATGCTCTTGATGCTACGGTCTTGTTGGAAAAGCCTGGGATTCAGTTGTCGAAGCTGTGAAAAAAGCCATGGCGAGCCCGGCCCGCGTCGTTTTTGGGCATTTATTTATATATATAATATATAATATATAATATATAATATAATATATATAATATATAATATATATAATATAATATATATAATATATATTATATATATTATATATATAATATATATAATATATATAATATACATATATATAATATAATATATATATATATATACTTATTATATTAATATACATATATATATATAAATACAGGAACTCCTTTTAATTCCCTGCAAGGGTTGCAAACGTGACTACAGCAGGAACCTTTTCGACGCAAATGAAACATACCATATCCATCCATATCCAAGAATTACTGCAGCGCCACCGTGATTATGTTGAATCGCGCGTCGGTAAAGGCGCTGGGATGTTTTTGCAACAGGTTTCTTTGATGTTTTTAAACTTTAAACACACCTGGCCTCACATGTTGGCAACTTTATTGTCTTCATGATTTTGTGGCCACACCGTTCCACACGGATTACTACAAAAGAGGCTATTGACACATGAAAACGGAATTGCTGCAAACCGGAAAGGTCAAAAGTTTTGAGTCAAATATGATTGCTTGGCACCTGGAATCGCATTGCATACCATAGTCATTGATGTCATTGGAAATGGTCTGCCCAAACTTTCAACAGTTGCTTGATTGGGATGCTCAAGGTTGGCGCGCCAACCCAAAACTTGAGGGGTAAGTTGAGGATGTTAAGGTTAGTGGCAATGGGATTGAACACAGTTTTGTAGTTTGGCCTTAGCAAGGAGTGAGGGGAACCATGTTGAAATCAACATAAATCATCAATTTTCACAACTCCAGCGGGCAGAGCTTGAGATTGCAATGAGAAATATTTGGAATATTGTTCAAGTCTTTGTCAGGTAATAATGATGTGATAACATGCCCACCTAAGCCCACCTAAGCCCACCTAAGCCCACCTAAGCCCACCTAAGCCCACCTACATGACAATGGTGACCCCATGACTCAAGATGAGATTTAGAATATTTCGGAAGGAGCGCCTCCAAGAGCTTTGTGCCTCAAGCAGCCGCGCTGCCAGAATCTCGGAGCTTTATGGAGCTTCCACGTTCAGCGGTGTTCCATAGTTTGCAATGTTTGAGTATTCTTAGTGCACGTCGGTCAGCATCTGTCAACACCAGGTGTCTGGTTTCCATGTCGAAAGGATTGTGCCAGGACTACTTTGCAATTTCATTTCTTCATTTGGTTGGTTTTCATATGTGTGTTCACATGTTTTATATAATTGTTCATTTCTTCGAGCCCTTGGGTTGTTTGCTGTTCCTTCCCTCTCGTGGGTTTGCAGCGCTTTCCTTGGCCAGTCATGTTTTGAGACGCTACCAGCGCCGCTACCAGTGCCTGCCAGTCAAGTAGCCCTTGCAATGACTTGGCATCCACGGGATCCACCGTAGCAGTTACATGCAGTTGCGTGCCTTCAACGCCGAGGTCCGAGACCGACTCACTAACCTGAATTCCGAGATGACAGGTTACAAGCTTTACCTTGGCTAGCGAAAACGGACGAATGTTGTTGAGCCCCTGAAGGGCTGAGCTGTTTTCAAATGGCCCCTCGAAGATCCTCAAAGATTCTCAAAGTAGCTCAAAGCAACCAGCGCAAAATCCAAGGTGTTTCACCCGTCTCCTGGCAGAGCTTTGCTGCAAAACAGCAGCAGGTTTGCTGCTAGCGAAACATGGCAGAACTGACCAGTGCAACTGACGCAAGTCAGATGCTGTCAGCCTTTTCAAGATGCATGACTGCAGCTGCGGCCTGGGTCTAAAATTAACGACTGTTAACGGATGAGCTTCTGAAATTGCACCGCATCAATTTGCACCCACCCTCATGTGATAACATGATGTATGTAAACAAGAAGGATTAAAAGATTCCTCATGCATGGGCGGCGCATGGCAAACAGCAATGTTTCCGCCATGTTTTCAAGGCACAGGCAGATGCTCTGACAAGCGTTGAAACATGTTTGAAGGCCTTTCACCTCAACATATGCTAGCCAAACATCTCTGAAATAAAGCGCGGTTCAGCCAGCCAAGTGCTTTGCATATTTTCTTCGGATTCGCGGACTGCTACAGTGGCGTTCCGGCAGTTGCGCAGTCCTCAAAGTCTGATCTCCGACTACTTACTATACTGGGATGATTTGGGATGCAGAGAGCGAGTCAAGCTGGGCCTGTGCGTGCTTATGCTCGAGGTGACCGCATGGCACCACTCGCTTCTGTTCAGGGACAGGTGGGTCCGCTACAAGCCTTTGGCTTGCAAAATATCAGAAAATATCAGGGGCATGAAGTCTTGCTCGCCGCTAGCTATTCAGGTGAAGGCTCTTTTTGCGAAGGCACTGAAAGATGCATTCCCATCTCTTCAGCAAGATGTGGGAAGCCCAGTAGATCCCAGTGGCTAGATTTAGTGGCGAATTCATGCGAATTCCACGTATATTTAAATTGATATTTAAAGTTTTGAACGTAAGAGGGCAGCTACCCCCAAAGATATAAAAGTGTGCGTGGAAGTGATTTGCAAGATTTTGCAGAGTTCTGATCGCAAAAGGTGCTGGTGGCAAAAGTAGGCAACCCGAAGTATGGCGCTGGCTTCAGCAGTGTGAACCGTATGAGTGTTGAGTAATCGCATCCTCATAGCATTGAAAGATATGAAAATGCATTAGATATCCCTAAGAGACGTTAGTTTAGTATACTTTAGTCTTTTCAATTTTACGAAAGCCAGCCAATAGGCTAGGCAAAGTTGTTTTGGCGGGCGAACGAAGTGAGTATTAGGGGGTCTGGGGGGTGGACGTCGCGTGAGGGGCCGGAAGCTCGAAATTAGTTGCAGCGGAGGGCGTCCAAATTGAACTTTTTTGGGGGGCATGTACCGGTCCGTTGACTCCGGCAGGAAAAATGCAGGAAAAAACCAAGGAAAATGAAGGAAAATCGTTAAAAACAGAGGAAAATGGAGGTACAGCAGGAAAAAGGTAGGAAAAAACTACAGAAAATGACTCTACACTTTCCACTCCACACTCTACACTCTACACTTTACACTTGACACTCCAGACTCTACACTTTACACTCTGCACTTTATACTTTACACATCTTTACACTCTGCACTTTACACTCTACACTCTAGGCTCCACACTTTACACTTTACACTGTACACTCCCCCCACAACAGTTTACACTTTACACTGTCCACCCCCTACTGTAATGATCCTCAGCCTGCTGGTTCATCGTCTACTAGAAGCCCAAACCATCTGCAGCACCCTTGCTTTGCAACCCTTCGTCACCCCTTCACTTCTCATCCCCTTGCAAACTCTCTTGTTCCGAAACCCCAACGGACGCTGCTCTCCGTTGAGCTTCGGAGTTCCTCCATTTTCCTCCGTTTTCCCTGTGCTTTTAACGATTTTCCTTGTGGAGTGTGGAGCGTGGAGTGTAATGTGTGGAGTGACATACAATCTTTCACCCACCATGGAGTGAGGAGTGTACAGTGTAAAGTGTAAAATGTGGAGTGTAAAGTGTAGAGTGTAAAGTGTAGCGTGTGGAGTGTAAAGTGTGGAGTGTGGAGTGTAAAGTGTGCAGTGAGGAGTGAGGAGTGTGAAGTGTAAAGTGTAAAGTATGGAGTGTAGAGTGAAGAGTGTCGAGTGTAAAGTGTAGAATGTAAAGTGTAGAGTGTGGAGTGTAAAGTGTAGAGTGTAAAGTGTAGTGTGTAAAGTGTAGAGTGTGGAGTGTGGCGTGTAAAGTGTAAAGTGAAAAGTGTAGCGTGTGGAGTGTGGAGTGTAGACTGTAAAGTGTAGAGTGTAAAGTGTAGACTGTGGAGTGTGGAGCGTGAAGTGTAGAGTGTAGACTGTGAAGTGTAGTGTGTAAAGTGTAGAGTTTGGAGTGTGGAGCATAAAGTGTAGAGGGTGGAGTGTGGAGTGTAAAGTGTGGAGTATGGAGTGTACAGTGTAAAGTGTGGAGTGTAGAGTGTAAAGTCTAGAGTGTGGAGTGCAAAGTGTGTAGTGTGGAGTGTAAAGTGTGCAGTGAGGACGGAGGAGTGTAAAGTGTAAAGTGTAAAGTCTGGAGTGGAGAGTGAAGAGTCTAGAGTGTAAAGTGTAGTGTGTGGAGTGTAGAGTGTAAAGTGTAAAGTGTAAAATATGGAGTGTGGAGTGTAAAGTGTGCAGTGAGGAGTGTAAAGTGTAAAGTGTAAAGTATGGAGTGTAGAGTGAAGAGTGTAAAGTGTAGTGTGTCAAGTGTAAGGTGTGGAGTGTGGCGTGTAAAGTGTGCAGTGAGGAGTGAGGAGTGTAAAGTGTAGAGTGTGGAGTGTGGAGTGTAAAGTGTAAAGTGTAAAGTGCAGACTGTGTAAAGTGCAAAGTGTGGAGTGTAAAGTGTAGAGTGTAAAGTGTAGAGTGTGGAGTGTAAAGTGTGGAGTGTGGAGTGTAAAGTCTGCAGTGAGGAGTGTAAAGTGTAAAGTGTAAAGTATGGAGTGTCGAGGGAAGAGTGTAGAGTGTAAAGTATAGTGTGCAAAGTGTAGAGTGTGGAGTGTGGAGTGGAAAGTGTAGTGTAGAGCGTAGAGTGTGAAGTCTAGAGTGTAAAGTGTAGAGTGTGGAGTGTAAAGTGTGGAGCGTGGAGTGTAAAGTGTGCAGTGAGGAGTGTGAAGTGTAAAGTGTAAAGTGTAAAGTATGGCGTGTAGAGTAAAAAGTGTCGAGTGTAAAGTGAAGTGTGGAGTGTGGCGTGTAAAGTGTAGAATGTAAAGTGTAGTGTGTAAAGTGTAGAGTGTGGAGTGTGGAGTCTGGAGTGTAAAGTGTAAAGTGTAATGTGTAGAGTGTAAAGTGTAGAGTATGGAGTGTAGAGTGAAGAGTGTCGAGTGTAAAGTGTAGTGCGTAAAGTGTAGAGTGTGGAGTGTGGAGTGTAAAGTGTGGAGTGTGGAGTGTAAAGTGTGGAGTGTGGAGTGTGGCGTGTAAAGTGTGCAGTGAGGAGTGAGGAGTATAAAGTGCAACGTGTAAAGTATGGAGTGTCGAGTGAAGAGTGTGGAGTATAACGTGTAGTGTGTAAAGTGTAGAGTGTGGAGTGTGGAGTGTAAAGTGTGGAGTGTGGAGTGTAAAGTGTAAAGTGCAAAGTGTGGAGTGCAGAGCGTAGAGTGTAAAGTGTAGAGTTGAAAGTGTAGAGTGTGGAGTGTAAAGTGTGGAGTGTGGAGTGTAAAGTGTGCAGTTAGGAGTGTAAAGTGTAAAGTGTAAAGTATGGAGTGTAGAGTGAAGAGTGTCGAGTGTAAAGTGTAGTGTGTCAAGTGTAGAGTGTGGAGTGTGGAGCGTAAAGTGTAGAGTGTAAAGTGTAGAGTGTAAAGTGTAGAGTGTAAAATGTGGAGTGTAAAGTGTAGACTGCGGAGTGTGGAGCGTGGAGTGTAACGTGTAAAGTGTAGAGTGCTGTGTGTATGTTTGTCTGTGTCTGTGTCTGTCTGTGTCTGTGTCTGTCTCTGTATGGGGGGGAGATGACAATTAACCAGCGGCGGAGGATCATTACAGTAGGGGGTGGAGAGTGTAAAGTGTAAACTGTTGTGGGGGGAGTGTACAGTGTAAAGTGTAAAGTGTGGAGCGTAGAGTGTAGAGTGTGAAGTGTAGAGTGTAAAGTGCAGAGTGTAAAGTGTACAGTGCAGAGTGTAAAGTGTAGAGTCTGGAGTGTCAAGTGTAAAGTGTAGAGTGTGGAGTGTGGAGTGGAAAGTGTAGAGTGTGGAGTGTGGAGTATGGAGTGTGGAGTGTGGAGCCTGGAGTGTAAAGTGTGGAGTGACATACAATGTCTCACCCACCATTTTTCACACACAACTTTGTCACACACCATCTTTCACACACTACTTTGTGACACACCATCTTTCACATACCACTTTGTGACACACTGTCTTTCACCCACCATCTTTCATACACAACTTTGTCACAGACCATCTTTCACACACAGCTTTGTCACACACCATCTTTCGCACACAACTTTGTTCCACGCCACTTTGTCACACATCATCTTTGACACAAAGTGTGGAGTGAGGTGTGTACAGTGTAAAGTGTAAGGTGTGGACTGTAGAGTATAGAGTGTCAAGTGTAGAGTTTAAAGTGTAGAGTGTGGAGTGTAAAGTGTGGAGTGTGGAGTGAGGTGTGTACAGTGTAAAGTGTAAAGTGTGCAGTGTAGAGTGTAGAGTGTAAAGTGTAGACTGTAAAGTGTAAAGTATGGAGTGTAGAGTGAAGAGTGTCGAGTGTAAAGTGTAAAGTGTAGAGTGTGGAGTGTGGAGTGTGGAGCGTAGAGTGTAAAGTGTGGAGTCTGGAGTGTAAAGTGTGCAGTGAGGAATGAGGAGTGTAAAGTGTAAAGTGTAAAGTATGGAGTGTAGAGTGAAGAGTGTAGAGTGTAAAGTGTAGCGTGTAAAGCGTAGAGTGTGGAGTGTGGAGTGCAAAGTGTGGAGTGTGGAGTGTCCAGTGAAAAGTGCAAAGTGTGGAGTGTAGTGTGTAAAGTGTAGAGTTGTCAAGTGTAGAGTGCGGAGTGTAAAGTATGGAGTGTGGAGTGTAAAGTGTGCAGTGAGGAGTGAGGAGTGTAAAGTTTAAAGTGTAAAGTATGGAGTGTAGAGTGAAGATTGTCGAGTGTAAAGTGTAGTGCGTAAAGTGTAGAGTGTGGAGTGCAAAGTGTAGAGTGTAAAGTGTATTGTGTAAAGTGTAGGGTGTGGAGTGTGGAGTGTAAAGTGTAAAGTGTAGAGTGTAAAGTGTAGAGTGTGGAGTGTGGAGTGAGAGGTGTACAGTGTAAAGTGTAAGGTGTGGAGTGTAGAGTGTAGAGTGTCAAGTGTAGAGTTTAAAGTGTAGAGCGTGGAGTGTAAAGTGTGGAGTGTGGAGTGAGGTGTGTACAGTGTAAAGTGTAAAGTGTGGAGTGTAGAGTGTAGAGTGTAAAGTGTAGAGTGTAAAGTGTAGAGTGTGGAGTGTAAAGTGTGGAGTGTGGACCGTCAAGTGTGCAGTGAGGAGTGAGGAGTGTAAAGTGTAAAGTGTAAAGTATGGAGTGGAGAGTGAAGAGTGTTGAGTGTAAAGTGTAGTGTGTAAAGTGTAGAGTGTGGAGTGTAAAGTGTAGAGTGTGGGGTGTGGAGTGTAAAGTGTAAAGTGGAAAGTGTGGAATGTAGACTGTAAAGTGTAGCGTGTAAAGTGTAGAGTGTGGAGTGTGGAGTGCAAAGTGTGGAGTGTAAAGTGTGGAGTGTGGAGTGTAAAGTGTGCAGGGAGGAGTGAGGAGTGTAAAGTGTAACGTGTAAAGTATGGAGTGTAGAGTGAAGAGTGTAGAGTGTGAAGTGTAGTAAGTAAAGTGAGGAGTGCGGAGTGTGGAGTGTAAAGTGTAAAGTGTAGTCTGTGTAAAGTGAAAAGTGTGGAGTGTAGAGTGTAAAGTGTAGAGTGTAAAGTGTAGAGTGTGGAGTGTAAAGTGCGGAGTGTGGAGTGTAAAGTCTGCAGTGAGGAGTGAGGAGTGTAAAGTGTGGAGTGTGGAGTGTAAAGTGTAAAGTGCAAAGTGTGGAGTGCAGAGTGTAGAGTATAAAGTGTAGTGTCTAAAGTGTAGAGTGTGGAGTGTGGAGTGTAAAGTGTGGAGTGTAAAGTGTGGAGTGTAGAGTGTAAAGTGTAGAGTGTAAAGTGTAGACTGTGGAGTGTGGAGCGTGGAGTGCAGAGTGTAGAGTGTAAAGTGTAGAGTGTAAAGTGTAGAGTGCTGTGGGTATGTCTGTCTGTGTCTGTGTTTGTCTCTGTTTGGGAGGGAGGTGACAGTTGGCTACGCGAGGTTACGGGGAAGCATGGGAGCAACTTTCGGCCCTTTGGTCGGCTAATTATTGAATTTCTCTTCTGGGATCATGGGGAAACGGCCGTTTTGATCCAAATCCTAGCCGGGAGGTCACGGGAGGTCATGGGAGCAAATTTCTGCCATTTGGCGACCCCTCGGCGCCGATTGAATTTCTCTTCGCTGGGATCATTGGGAAACGGCCGTTTTGGGCCAAATCCTGGCCGGGAGGTCACGGGAGGTCAGGGAGGTCATGGGAGGTTACGGGAGGTTACGGGCGGTTACGGAGGGGGAAAATGGAGGAAAGTGGAGGAACGGCAGGATATATATAGGTTGGAAAAAAACTAAAGAAAATGAAGGAAAATCGTGAAAAGCAGGGGGAAAATGGAGGAAAATGGAGGAGCTCCGAAGCTCAACGGAGAGCAGCGTCCGTTGGGGTTCGGAACAAGATAGTTTGCAAGGGGATGAGAAATGATATTGAGGAAGGGGGGGCGAAGGGTTGCAAAGCACGTGCTGCAGATGGTTTGGGCTTCTAATCTAGACCATACGGGACTGTAAGAGGACGTTTGGGGGCTCGGGGCTGGCTTTCGTCCCCCCTTCTCAGGTTTCATTGTGGGGTCCCCTTGTTGGGGGTGTTTAATATTAGGAGGAAAGGACGAAATAGTGAGATATGCATTTGATTTGATTTGATTGGGTTGGATTTGGACGTTTGTTCAGATGCTTTGACAGCCTAAGGTGACTATCAATGCAACAACGCCATGATGATTTTCAAAGAGCACGGATCAGGCCAGACAGGGAGTTCTGAAAAGGTGCATAGATGACTCCATGCAAAATGGTGCGACTGTTTATGACACTTTAATATTTGTTCATGATGCGAGGTTTGGGCTTTGATAGCCCTTTGAAGGTTGCGGAGGCTATCAGGCTGGCTTGGATCGTCGAAGATTTCCAGCAGAAAAGACAAGCGACCGTTTACGCGCTTTGATGTGATGTTTTACTGTATACGTGTCTTGTGAGTTCTGTGATTGTTCTGTTAGATTTGTTCGATTTGTATGTTAGGTTGCTTTGGAGGCATAGTTCTGGTGTTGTTTGTGTTTGTTTGTAGGAGCTCGCTCCCGGCAAGCAAACTCATTGGGGAGATTTCCGTGGCCCCCCAGGGATTTGTGACCGAACTTGCCTGAGTGACGGAACTCCCTGGACTTTTCGCATCTATTCGCAATGCCATGCTAGCTGCTAGCTGTACCTGTCAACTTCCCGAAACAATAACAGCCGCTGACAGTTTAGACAAGTTTATCGCCAGCTATTGGAATGTGACTGCAGCCGTCAAGGTCAGAATCAGTCAGGAATGGTTAAGCAGTGAGGCAGGCTGAGGAATGGGAAGATTGGGAAGTACAGTAGTCATTTTATGTCATTTTTGGATGTGTGCGAATGATTTCTCATGAAGTGGCTGCAAGAGATGCTACAAGTGGCTGCCGTGAGCAGGTCTAGCTGCGTTTGCTTGCAAGGTCGGTGAATGCCTGCTTAAGGGAGATGTTTCCTACCTGGACCTCCCGCGCAAGAGAGTAGCAAGCCGAACAGACGGGAAAAAACCCACAAAGAATCATTGAGTTGGCGACCAGACCACATGCTTCGCAATATCCATTGCTCTTTCTTCTTCGCTTCGTGCCCAAGGTCGTGGTAGATTATTCATCACCGAACATTGCCAAAGAAATGCATGTTGGTCACCTCAGGCCCAATGCATAAATTATCATAAATTGCTCGCTTGCAGCTTCAAGCATCGGTGCTTGGACAATTTGTTTTTTGATGTTTTTTGCAGGTCCACCATCATTGGTGAGTCTGTTCGACGTGTGCTGGAGTTTTGCGGTCATGAAGTGCACGGCCCCATACTTAATATCAATCTGAAATCTGGATGAATCATTATGAATCATTTTGAATCTATCTCTCTGTTTGTCTGTCTACCTAATCTATCCTATCCTTTCCTATCCTCTCTATCTCCTATCTATCTATCTATCTATCCTATCTATCCTATCTATCCTATATCTATCTTTATCCTATCTATCTTATCCTATCTATCTTATCCTATCTATCTTATACTCTCTATCTCCTATCTATCTATCTTTCTTTCTTTCTTTCCTTTCCTTCCTTCCTTCCTTTCTTTCTTTCTTTCTTTATTATCCTATCTATCTCCTGTCGAACTATCTATCTATCATTATCTATCTATCTATCTATCAGTCCATCCATCCATCCATCTATTGATCTATCGATATATCGATCTGTCGATCTGTCGATCTATCGATCTATGGATCTATGGATGTATGGATCTATCGATCTATCGATCTATCGATCTCTCGATCTATCGATCTCTCGATCTATCTATCTATTGATCTATATCGATCCATCTATCTATTGATCTATCTATCTTTCTATCTATCCATCAATCTAATCTAGTCTAATCTAATCTAATCTATCTATTTTGTCTAATCGATCGAATCGATCTATCTACCTGTCTACCTATCTACCTACCTACCTACCTACCTATCTACCTATCTACCTATCAATATACCTATCTATCTATTTATCTATCTATCTATCTATCTACCTATCTACCTATCTACGTATCTACCTATCTACCTATATCTACCTATCTACCTATCTACCTATCTATCAACCTATCTACCTATCTATCTATCCATCTATCCATCTATATCTATCTATCTAACTATCTATCTATCCATCTATCTATCTATCTATCTGTCTGTCTATCTATCTATCTATCGATCTATCGATCTATCGATCAATCGATCTATCGATCTATCGATCTATCCCTGAGTCTCGAAATCTAGTGGTTTTAGTTTTTTTGATGATTTACTTTACTTGGATTTTTTACTAGTAAAATTTACTTTGGCTTAGTAAAGTAACTTTAATTTAGTAGCCAAGTATTTTTTGGAAAAAGTAGAAACGCATAAGAAACGCATATAAAGTGCATACCTTGTTTTTCGGATCATGTTGACCATGTTTGAAAGAACTATAATTTTCATTAATTTTCTTCATTTGTTTTTGTATTGTTTTCATGTGACACAAGTAGAAATGAGCTTGCTTTGAAATTATTTTATCTTGCGCAAGTAAATGATTTTCACAAGTAATGCAGCATTTTTTCCCAAGCTCAAATTCTGCCCTGTCGCCAATAGGTACTTTTGTTTTCACAGCCAGGGATGATTACAAAGATAAGATATATAGAGGTGAAGGCAAGTCATCACATGTACAATGCATTTGATAACTTCTAGTCATTGTTTGGCTTCCACCTCACAAGTAATTTTCACATATAAGCCTCATTGTTTGCTTTCAACCTCACAGTTTATTTCCACATATAAGTGTCATTTTTTAGTTTGAACCTCACAAGTAATTTTCAACTGTAAGTGTTTTTGTGGGGTTTCAATATCACAAGTAAAATTCACATGTAGGTGTTATTCTTGGGTTTTAACATCACAAGTGATTTTCACATGTAGGTGTTTTGGTTTAGTTTTAACCTCACAAGTAATTTCCACATGTGAATGTAACTGTTTAGTTTTGACCTCACAAGTAATTTCTAAATATGGGTGTTTTGTCATTGCCAGTGTCCGACATCGCGACGAAGACAGACGAAAATCGAATTGAGCCACTTCTTTGCATCCACAAATTGTTAATAATAAATAACAGTTCAGATACAGCACCAATGATCACATGTACATTTGATAAATGCTAGGAACTGTTTAGTTTCAATTTCAGAAGCACCCTCCACGTGTAAGTGTTTTCTTGACATTTCTGAGGTTATATAGTCACGACAACTGTTTGGAGAACAATGCAGCACTAACGATTAAAAAAAACGTTACATCTGGTTTTGCCTTTAAGGTTTTTTTTGTGTGTGACATGTATTTTTAATATACGCATATTTGTATGTTTGCAGAAATTGAATGGAAATACATATGGGGATGTCTCAAAATGAGGCGCCCTTCTTGTTTTGAACATTACCCTAAATTTTAAGTAATTTTCATGACAAAAAGGACACCTCATTTTTTGAGACACACCCATATGCGACTGGGATACTATATGTTTAGTTCAGCGCTAATCTATAATGTACACATTTAAAAATCACATAGGACATGTGGCAAAAAAAACTAGAAAGTGCTTACTGAAATATTATTTTTAGAAGTGTTACTTGTGGAGTACTTGTGATGTATTTGTTTCTTTTTGTAGATGGTGTTCTTATTGCAGTATGGCTGTCACAATTGTTGAACATGTGAATGTGATTGTTTGAAAAAAGGCCCATCCTGCACTACTTGTGCCTTACTTGAGACTTTCATGTTGTATGTAGTCACTGTTGAATAAAAAAGTTCTTCACCATTGCATTACTTTCGGAATATTATGTTTAGTTTAGTGCTTTTGTGATGCATTGAGGTTAACTGCATAACAAATGAGGTTTTACCTCTGGCTATAATCAATGGTGACGATGCCAAATTGGTAGCGAGATAGTTTCTCTACGTTTGGGTCAACTTACTTGTGATTACTTGTGACGCTGTATCAATTGACACTTTGTGTTTCAATATTTTTTGAGGTAACACCAATCAAGTCTTAGAGGGGGGCTGCCTTCTTTCTTTGAGGTAAGATTTTTAGAAACCATCCATGTATGTGGAAAACAAAGGTACTGATGTTTTGGCTGGCAAAACTGATGGTAATTGTGGAGAGCAATTTGTACTTTGTACACTTAGAATTTACTTGAGAGTGTATTGCATGTACCTGTGATGCTCATGTTTCATGGGGTTTACTTGTGACCAGGTTTAGTCTTACTTGTGGACTCCTTCAGATACCTGTGGTACATGACATTAAGCAAACCTGATATACATGTGGAATCTTATTCAAATATGTTATATACTTGGGATACCTGAGTTGAGCCAAGGATATTATTTTTTTGCACTGGTTTGATAGATCCGTGGTACTTGAGAAGAATTGAGTCTTATACATGTGTTACAGTAATGCTTTGATTGTGCATTTCCCTTTCAGTAAAACATTGTGGTTTTAAACATTTTCTGATAATCGAATGTTAGATTTCACATTCCCGCTCCAGCTCAAAGGTACGTGTCTCCCTCAAAAAAATTGCTTTTCCCTAGATCTAGTATATTACATGGTTGGGATTGCATAGGTGTATATATATATGATGAAGCTCAAAGCTACCTTGCTGGCTCACTGCCTCCTTGCTAGCTCAAAGCTCAAAGCTACCTTGCTGGCTCAGTGCCACGTAGCTGGCTCAGTGCCACGTAGCTGGCTCAATGCCACGTAGCTGGCTCAGCGCCTCGTAGCTGGCTCAGCGCCACGTAGCTGGCTCAATTTTTTTAGCGGGAAAAAAAAAAAAAAACCTCGCAGAAATTGAGCCGGCTACATGCCCTTGAGCCGGCTCGCCAATGCGTCATGAACCCGGCCAATACATAGCTAGTATTCGTTTTGATGCTCTCACATTCGTCCGCCAGCTCAACGTGACGTAGCTGATGAGCCAATCATAAATTTACATGTTTTTTGTATGCACGTCTGATGCATTTCTTATGCACTTCTTATGAACTTTTTAAAAGTGCATAAGAAGTGCATGAGAAATGCATGTACTTTAAGTCAATGTACATGTACTTCTTATGCACTTTTATAAAGTGCATAAAAAGTGCGTCAAAAGTGCATAAGAAATGCATAAGAAATGCAAAAGAAATTCATTAGAAAATGTATCAACATATTTATATTTCTACAGATACACAAAACCAATGACACAAGTAATGCATAGGAATTATATGAGTAACTAAATAATATTAACTAAACAAACCTAATTAAAACATAATTGAAATTTGTGCTCAACATCAGATGGACTTTGGCAGTCAGAAAACAATAACTGTAAAAACAAACTATATATTTTTTTCAAGGATGATTCCTTATTTGCTACAGTTGGTCATGGCCCAAGATAGATTTGATATTATGTTCTTCCTACTTTTTTTTTGTTTGTTTTGCTGTATATAAATTTTCCCAGCTCAAAAAATCAAAGGTGACATGGTTGAACCATGTCAAATGGACAAAGGTGATGCACCATCGTCATCCTGAGGCGTGTCACTAACCTGGAGAGACTGCAAAAATAAGGCAGCCTTAGTTGGTTTCTGGAGGGTTTACTTCAAAAAAAAAGGGCAACCTTAGTTTCATTGTTTGAAAGAAAACTCTAAACACAAAGATATTATTGAGATAGTATCACAGGTAGTCACAAGTCAGAGCAAAACCGGAGAACCTATTTTTCTATCAATCTATTTTTTCCATGGATAGATTGAACAGGCCAGAGCTAAAACCTCATCTGTTGGGCAGCTAATCTATATCCAACAGTGGCTACATTGGCTACATCAACATTAAATTCTCAAGTGAGGCACATGTAGTACAACAAATGCAACAGCCATGTTGCAAGCAAAACACCATAGAAAAACAATGATCGTCAAACTGAGAAACAATTACACCACAAGTACCCCACAAGTAACACTTTCAAAGATATAAATGCATAATTGTTTGAACAACTTCAGTTTTTCATTTTCTTGTGGTTTGTACTATTTGATATTTTCAAAAGTGGAAGTTGTTGTTCAGCGCTGAGCTGAGCAGATATAAGTCAGCAACATGTGAATTTTCATCTAGATATAAGATTTGAACCATAGCTAATTAGGAACTTAGCCATATTCAACGATTTTCTTTCAAAATCGTTGTTGCTGTTTTTTTTCCCAAAAAAAACGTCTGACTGACTTGAAAAATATTGGCGTAAAATTTTTATGGATATGTCTCAAAATGAGGTGCCCCTTGTTGGTTCCAAAATGGTTCCTTTAAGGGAAAAAACGGACACCTCATTTTGAGACATCCCCATATGTAGAAATTACTTGTGAGGTCAAAACTAAACAGTTACATTCACATGTGGAAATTACTTGTGAGGTTAAAACCAGACCATAACACCTACATGTGAAAATCACTTGTGATGTTAAAACCCAAGAATAACACCTACATGTGAATTTAACTTGTGATATTGAAACCCCACAAGAGCACTTGCAGTTGAAAATTGCTTTTGAGTTTCCAACTAAACAATGACACTTGCATGTGGAAATAAACTGTGAGGTTAAAAGCAAACAATGAGGCTTACATGGGAAAATTACTTGTGAGGTGGAAGCCAAACAATGACTAGAAGTTATCAAATGCATTGTACATGTGATGACTTGCCTTCACCTCTATCTTATCTTTGTAATCATCTCTGGCTGTGGAAACAAAAGTGACTTAATTCGATTTCGTCTCACAAGTATCCTACAGTCTCGAATAGTTTTGGAATCAAAATGATACCCTATAAAATTTAATACTTACCTTTGCACTAGCTTCAAGTCTTACAGTTTGTTTCGAAATGACAACCGAAAGACCCACAATCTTTACATTTCAAGCTAAAACTCAAAGTTTTAAAAACATCTTCTTGATTCCCACAAGTTTACTAAGAGTCTCCCAAGCACCTGAAAAACATCACTGGTATCCTCACATGTCACAATATGTCACAATTAGTTTTTGAAAATTCACAATTATCGTAAAGTCTCACAAGTAACATTTTAGCTCCCAGCTATCAAAATTTTAACACTTTTGTTTGAAAAAACCAGCAAACCAAAAAATTACTTGCTTAGTAAATTTTATTTACTTTGCTAGTAAATTTTACTAGGCTAGTAAATTGATAAATTTACGTTACTAGGTCCTAGTAAATGACACTAGTAAATTTGAAAATTTAAGTAAATTAATGGGCTACTAAAAACACTAGATTTCGAGACTCAGGGATCGATCGATCGATCTATCTATCTATCTATCTATCTCTCTCTCTCTCTTTCATCTGTCTATCTGTCTATCTGTCTATCTGTCTATCTGTCTATCTGCCTATCTATCTATCTACCTATCTATCTATCTATCTATCTATCTATCTATCTATCTATGTATCTATCTATCTATCTATCTCTCTCTCTCTCTCTTTCATCTGTCTATCTGTTTATCTGTCTATCTGTCTATCTGTCTATCTATCTATCTATCTATCTTTCTATCTATCTATCTATGTATCTATCTATCTATCTATCTATGTATGTATCTATCTATCTATCTATCTAATCTTATCTTATCTATGTATCTATCTATCTATCTAACCTTATCTTATCTATGTATCTATCTATGTATCTATCTATCTATCTATCTATCTATCTATGTATCTATCTATCTATCTATCTATGTATGTATCTATCTATCTATCTAATCTTATCTTATCTATGTATCTATCTATCTATCTAACCTTATCTTATCTATGTATCTATCTATGTATCTATCTATCTATCTATCTATCTATGTATCTATCTATCTATCTGTCTATCTAATCTTATCTTATCTATGTATCTATCTATCTAATCTAATCTTATCTTATCTTATTTTATGTATCTATCTGTCTGTCTATCTTATCTAATTTGATCGTATCTATCTATCCATCTATCTATCTATGTGTCTATCTATGTATCTATCTATGTATCTATCTATCTATCTATCTATCTATCTATCTTATCTTATCTTATCTTATCTTATTCTATCTATCTATCTATCTTATCTAATTTAATCTAATCTAATCTTATCTTATCTTATTTTATCTATCTATCTATCTATCTATCTATCTTATTTTATCTATCTATCTATCTATCTATCTATCTATCTATCTTAATCTATCTATCTATCTATCTATCTTAATCTATCTATCTATTCTATTCTATTCTATTCTATTCTATCTATTCTATCTATTCTATCTAATATATCCTATCTGTCCTATCTATCCTATCTGTCCTTTCTGTCCTATCTGTCCTATCTGTCTTTTCTGTCCTATTTGTCCTTTCTGTCCTATCTGTCCTATCTGTCCTTTCTGTCCTATCTGTCCTATATGTCCTTTCTGTCCTATTTGTCCTATCTGTCCTATCTGTCCTATATGTCCTTCTGTCCTATCTGTCCTTTTTGTCCTATCTGTCCTTTCTGTCCTTCTGTCCTATCTGTCCTTTCTGTCCTATTTGTCCTATCTGTCCTATCTGTCCTTTCTGTCCTTTCTGTCCTATCTGTCTTATCTGTCCTATCTGTCCTACTGTGGATGGAAGAAATCCTGCACCAGTTGATAGGTAGTTTGTTCCATTATTTATAGGGTTTTAACCATCCAAGGTGGTGCAGGATTTCTTCCATCAACAGTATCTGTCCTTTTTGTCCTATCTGTCGCCTTTCTGTCCTATCTGTCCTTTCTGTCCTATTTGTCCTTTCTGTCCTATCTGTCCTTTCTGTCCTATCTGTCCTATTTGTCCTTTCTATCCTGTCTGTCCTATTTGTCCTTTCTGTCCTATCTGTCCTATCTGTTCTTTCTGTCCTATCTGTCCTTTCTGTCCTTTCTGTCCTATCTGTCCTATCTATCCTTTCTGTCCTATCTGTCCTATCTGCCCTTTCTGTCCTATCTGTTCTTTCTGTCCTATCTGTCCTTTCTGTCCTATCTGTCCTTTCTGTCTTATCTGTCCTATCTGTACTTTCTGTCCAATCTGTCCTATCTGTCCTTTCTGTCGTATCTGTCCTATCTGTCCCATCTGTCCTTTCTGTCCTATTTGTCCTATCTGTCCTTTCTGTCCTATCTGTCCTATCTGTCCTTTCTGTCCTATCTGTCCTATGTGTCCTTTCTGTCGTATCTGTCCTTTCTGTCCTATCTGTCCTATGTGTCCTTTCTGTCCTATCTGTCCTTTCTGTCCTATCTGTCCTATCTGTCTTTTCTGTCCTATTTGTCCTTTCTGTCCTATCTGTCCTATTGTCTTCTGTCCTATCTGTCCTAATGTCTTATGTCCTATTGTCCTTTTTGTCCTATCTGTCCTTCTTCCTTCTGTCCTTATCTGTCCTTTCTGTCCTATGTGTCTATCTGTCCTATCTGTCTTTCTGTCCTTTCGTCCGATCTGCCCTATCTGTTCCTATCTGTACTTTCTGTCACTATTGTCCTTTGTCCTATCTGTCCTTTTTGTCCCTATCTGTCCTATCTGTCCTTTCTGTTCCTATTTGTCCTTTCTGTCCTATCTGTCCTATCTGTCCTTTCTGTCCTATCTGTCCTTCTGTCCCATTTCTCCTTTCTGTCCTATCTGTCCTATTTGTCCTATTTGTCCTTTCTGTCCTATGTCTTATCTTTTCTCATCCCATCTTAGTCTATCGTATTGTGTCCTATCTTATCCTCACTTATCCCATCCCATCCTATCATACTACGCAACTTTGTCACACACAACTCTTCCACGCAAAGGACCTTCACACAATATGTCTTCCACCACTTCCTTTGTGTTTCCTGCTCACATTTGTCTTGTGCTTATTGGAAGAAGTTGACATGTGGGGTCTGGGGTTATCCGGTCCTTCAATTTCAAACCCATCAGAGTCCTGGCCAAGGCTTGAATCACGTCGGTGACTGGGGAACCCAATTTGGCATGTTGATTGAATACATGAAGGAGGCATACCCAAACTTCCAGGACTGGCGCCCAGCAGAAACATCAGCACCTGGTTTCATGCTGGACTCTTTTTCCCTACTTTCTTTGGTATTTGTTTTGTTTTTGGAGGATCAACTTCCTGAAGTGCACGATCTACAAGAATTCTACAAGGTGGAACAGTGTTTGCGTTTTGCTTCCTGGAGAACGCATCTACCATTTCCATTTGTTTACATTTACATAGTTGTTTTGTTCTCTTGTGCGGCTGTATTTAAGAAAAGTGTCAACGTGTTGGTTTCATCCATTTGCTGTTTTCATTTTCCCTTATTGTGTCCAAGACACAGCACTCGGGCACCCTTGAAGTCTCAATGTATTTGACGAAGTTCGACAGTTTCAGTTCCAACACCTTCGCAGCATGTTTGCCGCCCATTGCGTGTAAAGCAGTATACAGTATAAGTTTAAGAGTATTGCGCCATATTGCAATACAACTCGCAATAGTATATAGGAAAGCTGACCAGGGAAGCCCTTGGGCCGTTTTGAGGCATTCTGATTTTTTGGTAGGCGACTTTGTTCAGATATGTTCAGATGATTGCAGTACAGAGAACATTTGCCGCCTATGGCATCCTATGGCCAGCCTTTAACGCCTGGACTTTTCGACGCATGAGTTTGGACGCATTAGTGAGATCCTGTGCCGAAAACTGCTGTGCCAGAAAAGAGAGGTTGAAATCGTATGAAATGGCTACGTAGTATTGAGCTATGACCGCGCGCGCGTGTGTGTGTGTGTGCGTGCGTGCGGGCGGGAGATGAGGGCGTGAGGCGTGCGTGAGGCGCGGTGCGGGAGTGCGGCAGTGCGGGCGTGCGCGGCCAGTGCGGGCGTGCGGGATGCGGGCGGCGGGCAGGTGCGCGGGCAGTGCGGGCGTGAGGGCGTGCTGGGCTTGGGGCGAGCGGGCGTGCGGGCGTGCGGGGTGCGGCGTGCGGGCGGTGAAAGGGCGTGGGTGGGGGAGTGGGGGGGTGTGCAGGCGTGTGGGTGGGGGTGGGGGATATTTTGTGAGGGCGTGGGTGGGGGGTGAAGGAAGTGTGAGGGGTATTTTGGGTGGGGGTGGGGATGTTAGGGCGTGGGTGGGGGTGGTGAGGTTGCGGTGGGAAGTGTGCAGGGCGGGGGTGGGGGTGGGGGTGTGCGGGTGGGGGTGGGTGTTGGGGGGTGGGTGTGGGTTGTGTGTGTGTGGGTGTGTGTGTGTGCCACAGTGTGTGTGTGTGTGCCACAGTGTGTGTGTGTGGGTGTGTGTGGGTGTGTGTGTGTGATGGCCCCTACCTTGGGTAATTATTCCGGGGGGGGATTTCACATCAGGAATAATTGATTTGGAATAAATAGTTTTCGGATCAATTTTTAATTATTCTGCTAAGGGGGTCTATTCTATCCCAAGATGTTGTATGGAATAATTTGTGTCAACATACCTCAGAATAATTAGCCATTGATGGGCATATAAACTCGGATGATAAGTTATGATAGATTTAGATGTTTTTAGATGTTTGGTGACAAACCTTGGGGGTTGGATATAGCAGGTGCAAAATGGAACCCAAAAAATCACAGGTTGAGATAGGTTGAGCATTGCCGGAGCACATCTTTGAAACCAGGAACGAGGAAAACTTTCAAGATCCCAATAAACTTTTGAGTTTATTTGAAAAGGTTTTCTGACACTAGGTTTCTAGTGGTTTGTGGCAATACAACCTCAATAAACACATGCCAAAAATATACCAAATTTGATTACAACTTGTATTTTTTTCCCGAGAGCGTCTGAGCGCAGGGTTCTTCCAATAGTGGGGGTCTGTATCTCACCTTCTCATCTTCACATCTCATCTTCACATCTCATCTTCACATCTGCTCATCTTCACATCTCATCTTCACATCCTCTCATCTTCACATCTTTTCATCTTTACATCCTCTCATCTTCACATCCTCTCATCTTCACATCTTTTCATCTTTACATCCTCTCATCTTCACATCTCATCTTCACATCCTCTCATCTTCACATCTCATCTTCACATCCTCTCATCTTCACATCTTTTCATCTTTACATCCTCTCATCTTCACATCCTCTCATCTTCACATCTTTTCATCTTTACATCCTCTCATCTTCACATCCTCTCATCTTCACATCTTTTCATCTTTACATCCTCTCATCTTCACATCCTCTCATCTTCACATCTGCTCACCTTCACACCTTCCCAACTTCACATCTGCT